>JAVIAB010000041.1:13161356-13403856 GCA_032433765.1 Megaustenia siamemsis | reverse complement strand
TAGAGTGCGACGAGGGGTTGACAACAAGTTATGTTTGAGGGCATATTCACCCATAAACGGTCCAATATCATCACGCGTGACGTCAATATTTTTGAAAATTGGAGTCATCTCACTGAAATATTCCTTCAGGTGGTCGGGGACGTGTAGATCACATTCCACTAAACCAAAAAACGTCCCATCTGAAACAGAAGTCAGGATCTGTTTATCACTGAGGGGAAGCCCTTCTTTAGAGTAAGAGGGTCTAGCTCGAGGGATGGTTTTAGAAAGGAAAGCCCTAATGGTTGGGTCAGACTTTTTCAGAGCCTGCCACTCACATTCCCACATAACTTCTACTGGGACTTTGACCTCCTCGGTTAGGTAGGTGTATATCTCACAGGTTTTTTCAAACAGCTCGAACAAGGGCTTATTATTAACAGGGTTTATATCTTTATCTTGGTAAGGGGGCAGTCTTTGTGACCATGGTACAGACAACCATGAAAATTATAGCCTCTTCTATTGGATTTATCCCACCCATCCACAGGGATATTTCTATCACCTAACCGAAACTCCCTCCCATTAAACTGAGTTTTCAACTCCACCCCTTTTTGGTGGGCGACCCACGTTAGCCACTCTCTACTTTGTTGGACATAATAGTTATCTTTTTCAACCCTAAACCCGGTCTCCATTCTTCTAATAATTGGGTAATCTGTTGGCATTGGGTTCATCAGAGCCCAAAGATACAACGCGTTGGCATCGTAACCTTGGACGGATTTGACTACCTTTCCGCCCCTAATAAGCGTTTTGCCTACCTCGTGATACCTATGGAAAATTATAGAGGGACCCCCGACGATATTATCTCTAAGCATTGTGTGTAGACTCGCCTGTTTGCTCGAACATAAACTAACATTACACCCCTATCAACGGTCTTAAAAAGATACTTTAAACAAACACCCGGAACCGAAATGGCGTCTTTAAAACAGTCCACACCCCGCTCCCCATAAAAGCGAACCTGTTGCTCTAACGCTTCTAAGAAGGGGACTACATCTTTGTTATTATACCAAATCAAAAAGTCCTTAAGGGTCGTCATCTTATTAGCCTTCCAGACCCTTTTACACAGAGCGTATTCCTCCTTGGCAATGTTGGCATTTTTTAACGACGAATGAAATGCTTCGTGTGGGGTAACTCTGTCTCATTCAACTTGTCTAAATCCGTTATGTACTCGTAACAGAAAACACCCTTTGTCTCCTCTACTTTATAAGCTGCCAAGTACTTGCTGTAGCTAAACCTGGTGCTAGATAATTTATGATATCTAGGAACTTTAACTTCGGCGTTGCAATACACATAAAGTTATTGTTTCTTTTAACTATAAACTTGAACGGTTTTGGTACTTTGTAGTCTCCTCCCATTTTATCTTCCTCTTCTTCGATAACACCAGAGTCTTCTTCTTCTTCTTCCATACTATCACCTTCTTCACCCACTTGGGCAGTGGCATCCATGAAGTGCTTTATTAAATAAGGTTTAATGACGTTGATGTCATATTTCCCCGAGTTAAACCCAATCACTGGAAGCTCTTTTAAATACGCATCAAACTTAGCTATTAGCTTGCTTTATTCAGATCATGAAGTTGAGTAAAATACTTTCAAACCGAGACCGCAACAACGAGTATGCCTTACCAGCGATACCAGTGAGGTAATCAACCATCTGACTAACTAAAATTTGTGGGTCACCCTTGGTTATGAAGCATTTTGGGACCTCCCACCCGGGGACATTTGACGCTATAGAGCAGGAGAGGGGACGTGTTTAGCTACAAAGGTAGTCGAGTGCGTCTCTTTGGGAACATTCCTACTATCAAAGTAACATTCATAATCGAATGTCGCCCTGAATGGGTAAATAAAACACTCTGGGTACTTATCCCTTCAGCGCTGATGGCGTCCCATACACTTTCAGGTGAAGAGTAAACACCACCTCTATATGTCTCTACAGCCATATCCCCATTACAAGTTTTTTCATGCCTATCCATACACCAAAACTTTTCCACAATTTCCCACATTTTCCACAAGAAAAGCTTTTACTAGCCCTGGAAAGATCGTTTATATAAAAGAAGTGGTTTTTGTAAAGTAAAAGACGGAGAGTTTCACTATAACTACTGCCGCTTCTCAGGACAATACGCAAGGCTTGCTCAGCATCAAACTCAAAAATATCTATGTTTATTGAAAAACAAGTTTCTAAGAGAGGCATTTCGGCAAGAGTTACACCGTGAAAGCTACTTAACATTAGAGAGGGTTAAACTGTTTGAAAAGTATTCTCGAAGCCTTCCTAACATCAGTATTTGAAGTTCCTCGATGGACAGCTAGACAACGGAAGAAGCAGAGATTATCATTGTAGATTTAGAATTGGAGTCATTTTGAAGGGTATTAATACCGTGGTTCGATGCAATGTAGGGTGGGATATCTAACAGACACCCTATAGGATAATCTTAGAGTTTATAAATAATAAACACTCGTACTGACTAAGGCTTCTAAGGTATATTTGGTTGTCTCCCTGTTTTTATTTGCATACCCTAATATATCACTTTCATTTAATCTATCAACAAACATTTCAAAGTCATTTCTGTTGTTAACTAACAAGGGTTTGTCTAACCCGGTCGCGTTATTTGAGCTGGCGTGGAAATAACGCAGCCCCTGTGTTCCTCTATGTCTTAAAACCAGATGATGACTATAATTCACCTTGAACGCTTTTCTGACCTTGGAAGATTGGGTTACAAGAGTCTTCCAATCTATAGAAGTATCATGTTGATGAAATATAGTGTACGTCTCCATGTATTTGTTCCTACGTTCATGTGTTCTAATTGCTAACCAGTTGTTCTTATATATCTTCCTAATATCTTCGGGTAACTTATTTAAAGAGTCTATTTCATTAATAAGTCTTGGTCTCTTTGAGGCTCTTGAGTCGAACTCTTTACTGCCCGCTTGCGTGAGGTTGTCGATACTTGTGGACGTGCTGGTGATGCCGGAACTACTGATACAAGAGAGGCAGAATGCTCTGTCTTAATATGTCTGGCAAGGCTGTCTACTCTTGTATATACTCGTTTACAAACTTCACATTTGTATTCCTGACTCCCATGTACACTATCAACATGTCGCTTTATGTCCCGGCGCCGGGTGAAAGTTTTGGAGCAGAGATGACAAGTGTTAGACATCTGTAGAAAAGAAATTGAAACATTACAACTAAAGAATAAAGAACAGTAAACATTACAAGAGAGAAAATAATAAAAGTAAACAACGAGATTCACAAACTAGCGAAATTAGGTTAATAAAGTATCATACTATATTATTAAAGAACTAAGATAACACTTACTTTTACGTGTCTGAAGGCGCGAGCCACATTCGTCGTCAAAAACTGTAAGCGTATGTCTGACTACACGATTCTCAGATATATACACTTGAAACCCAGAGGTGTTACTAAAAATAGAACTGACCTCTGAGGCAATACCGGATGTGTTACTAAAAATAGTTTTTGACCGCTGACGCAATGCCCTTGGAGTTTCTAAAAATAGATTTTGACGTATGATGGCAATTTTATGATTTTACTCCTGACCTTTTTTTTGGTGACTACGCCCCTGAATTCGACGAAAAGCGTAAATTTTCACTCTAGGCATACCCCAAATTTTATTTTAGACATCCCCACACCTAAATTAATTAAAAATCACTTTTGAAATTGTTACCCCCTTACCATTTTTGAGGGTTACGCCCATGGAATCGATAAAATCGTAAATTTAGCACGTAGGCTTACCTAAAACTTTATTTTAGACATCCCCATACCAAAAATTAACTTAAAAATCACTTTTGAAATTGTTACCCCCTTACCGTTTTTGAGGGTTACGCCCATGGAATCGATAAAAATCGTAAATTTAGCACGTAGGCTTACCTAAAACTTTATTTTAGACATCCCCATACCAAAAATTTACTTAAAAATCATATTGAAAATGTAACCCCCCTTACCGTTTTTGAGGGTTACGCCCCTGAATCGTAAAAATCGTAAATTTTCACTTTAGGCATACCCCAAACTTTATTTTAGACATCCCCACACCAAAAATTTACTTAAAAATCATTTTGAAAATGTAACCCCCCTTACCATTTTTGAGGGTTACGCCCCTGAAATCGATAAAAAATTGAAATATAACCTCAAGGCATACCCCAAACATATTTTTTGACACCCCTACATATCAAATTCCAACAAAAAAAACAACAAAAAAACGAAACCATCTGTGCTGCACGATACCTGCACGAAATGTTAAAATCCTTGCTCAAAACACCCTTCCTTACTACTATTTTTTACGCTTTTCGTCGAATTCAGGGGCGTAGACACGAAAAAAAAGGTCAGGAGGTAAAATCATAAATTGCCATCATACGTCAAAATCTATTTTTTAGAAACTCCAAGGGCATTGCGTCAGCGTCAAAAACTATTTTTAGTAACACATCCGGTATTGCCTCAGAGTTCAGTTCTATTTTTAGTAACACCTCTGGGTTTCAAGTGTATATATCTGGAATCTTGTAATTAGACATACGTTTATAGTTTTTAACGACGAATGTGGCTCGCGCCTTCAAACACGTAAAAGTAAGTGTTATCTTAGTTCTTTAATAATATAGTATGATACTTTATTAACCTAATTTCGCTAGTTTGTGAATCTCGTTGTTTACTTTTATTATTTTCTTCTCTTGTAATGTTTACTGTTCTTTATTCTTTAGTTGTAATGTTTCAATTTCTTTTCTACAGATGTCTACACTGTCATCTCTGCTCCAAACTTTCACCCGGCGCCGGGACATAAAGCGACATGTTGATAGTGTACATGGAGTCAGGAATACAAATGTGAAGTTTGTAAACGAGTATATACAAGAGTAGACAGCCTTGCCAGACATTTAAGACAGAGCATTCTGCCTCTCTTGTATCAGTAGTTCCGGCATCACCAGCACGTCCACAAGTATCGACAACCTCATGCAAGCGGGCAGTAAAGAGTTCGACTCAAGAGCCCTCAAAGAGACCAGACTTATTAATGAAATAGACTCTTTAAATAAGTTACCCGAAGATATTAGGAAGATATATAAGAACAACTGGTTAGCAATTAGAACACATGAACGTAGGAACAAATACATGGAACGTACACTATATTTCATCAGCCTGATACTCCTATAGATTGGAAGACTCTTGTAACCCCAATCTTCCAAGGTCAGAAAAAGCGTTTCAATGTGAATTATAGTCATCATCTGGTTTTAAGACATAGGGAGACACAGGGGCTGCGTTATTTCCACGCCAGCTCAATAACGCGACCGGGTTAGACAAACCCTTTTAGTTAACAACAGAAATGACTTTGAATGTTTGTTGATAGATTAAATGAAAGTGATATATTAGGTATGCAAATAAAACAGGAGACAACCAAATATACCTTAGAAGCCTTAGTCAGTACGAGTGTTTATATTTATAAACTCCAAGATTATCCTATAGGTGTCTGTTAGATATCCCACCCTACATTGCATCGAACCACGATTAATACCCTTCAAAATGACTCCAATTCTAAAATCTACAATGATAATCTCTGCTTCTTCCGTTGTCTAGCTGTCCATCGAGGAACTTCAAATACTGATGTTAGGAAGGCTTCGAGAATACTTTTCAAACATTTAACCCCTCTCTAATGTTAAGTAGCTTTCACGGTGTAACTCTTGCCGAATGCCTCTCTTAGAAACTTGTTTTTCAATAAACATAGATATTTTTGAGTTTGATGCTGAGCAAGCCTTGCGTATTGTCCTGAGAAGCGGCAGTAGTTATAGTGAAACTCTCCGTCTTTTACTTTACAAAAACCACTTCTTTTATATAAACGATCTTTCCAGGGCTAGTAAAAGCTTTTCTTGTGGAAAATGTGGAAATTGTGGAAAAAGTTTTGGTGTATGGATAGGCATGAAAAAACTTGTAATGGGGATATGGCTGTAGAGACATATAGAGGTGGTGTTTACTCTTCACCTGAAAGTGTATGGGACGCCATCAGCGCTGAAGGGATAAGTACCCCAGAGTGTTTTATTTACCCATTCAGGGCGACATTCGATTATGAATGTTACTTTGATAGTAGGAATGTTCCCAAAGAGACGCACTCGACTACCTTTGTAGCTAAACACGTCCCCTCTCCTGCTCTATAGCGTCAAATGTCCCCGGGTGGGAGGTCCCAAATGCTTCATAACCAAGGGTGACCCACAAATTTTAGTTAGTCAGATGGTTGATTACCTCACTGGTATCGCTGGTAAGGCATACTCGTTGTTGCGGTCTCGGTTTGAAAGTATTTTTACTCAACTTCATGATCTGAATAAAGGCAAGCTAATAGCTAAGTTTGATGCGTATTTAAAAGAGCTTCCAGTGATTGGGTTTAACTCGGGGAAATATGACATCAACGTCATTAAACCTTATTTAATAAAGCACTTCATGGATGCCACTGCCCAAGTGGGTGAAGAAGGTGATAGTATGGAAGAAGAAGAAGACTCAGATGTTATCGAAGAAGAGGAAAATAAAATGGGAGGAGACTACAAAGTACCAAAACCGTTCAAGTTTATAGTTAAAAGAAACAATAACTTTATGTGTATTGCAACGCCGAAGTTAAAGTTCCTAGATATCATAAATTATCTAGCACCAGGTTTTAGCTACAGCAAGTACTTGGCAGCTTATAAAGTAGAGGAGACAAAGGGTGTTTTCTGTTACGAGTACATAACGGATTTAGACAAGTTGAATGAGACAGAGTTACCCCCACACGAAGCATTTCATTCGTCGTTAAAAATGCCAACATTGCCAAGGAGGAATACGCTCTGTGTAAAAGGTCTGGAAGGCTAATAAGATGACGACCCTTAAGGACTTTTTGATTTGGTATAATAACAAAGATGTAGTCCCCTTCTTAGAAGCCTTAGAGCAACAGGTTCGCTTTTATGGGAGCGGGGTGTGGACTGTTTTAAAGACGCCATTTCGGTTCCGGGTGTTTGTTTAAAGTATCTTTTTAAGACCGTTGATGGGGTGTAATGTTTAGTTTATGTTCGAGCAAACAGGCGAGTCTACACACAATGATTAGAGATAATATCGTCGGGGTCCCTCTATAATTTTCCATAGGTATCACGAGGTAGGCAAACGCTTATTAGGGGCGGAAAGGTAGTCAAATCCGTCCAAGGTTACGATGCCAACGCGTTGTATCTTTGGGCTCTGATGAACCCAATGCCAACAGATTACCCAATTATTAGAAGAATGGAGACCGGGTTTAGGGTTGAAAAAGATAACTATTATGTCCAACAAAGTAGAGAGTGGCTAACGTGGGTCGCCCACCAAAAGGGGTGGAGTTGAAAACTCAGTTTAATGGGAGGGAGTTTCGGTTAGGTGATAGAAATATCCCTGTGGATGGGTGGGATAAATCCAATAGAAGAGGCTATAATTTTCATGGTTGTCTGTACCATGGTCACAAAGACTGCCCCCTTACCAAAGATAAAGATATAAACCCTGTTAATAATAAGCCCTTGTTCGAGCTGTTTGAAAAAACCTGTGAGATATACACCTACCTAACCGAGGAGGTCAAAGTCCCAGTAGAAGTTATGTGGGAATGTGAGTGGCAGGCTCTGAAAAAGTCTGACCCAACCATTAGGGCTTTCCTTTCTAAAACCATCCCTCGAGCTAGACCCTCTTACTCTAAAGAAGGGCTTCCCTTCAGTGATAAACAGATCCTGACTTCTGTTTCAGATGGGACGTGTTTTGGTTTAGTGGAATGTGATCTACACGTCCCCGACCACCTGAAGGAATATTTCAGTGAGATGACTCCAATTTTCAAAAATATTGACGTCACGCGTGATGATATTGGACCGTTTATGGGTGAATATGCTCTCAAGCATAACTTGTTGTCAACCCCTCGTCGCACTCTAATCGGTAGTTATGTCGGGAAAAAAATTTTGTTGGCAACACCACTGTTAAAATGGTATTTAGACCATGGCTAGAGGTAACAAAAATTTATCAAGTGATAGAATATCAACCGTCTAGTTGTTTTAAAAAGTTTGGAGAAATGGTTTCTGACGCTAGGAGGGCTGGTGATCTAGACGAAAATCAATCTATAGTAAGCGACACGATGAAGCTCTTAGGAAACTCAGCCTATGGGAAGACTCTAACCAATAAGGCAATCATAGCGCTGTCTCGTATGTTCAAGGGGTGAGATATCGAAAATGATAAATAGTTCCCGGTTTAAAAAGATGACTGAAATAGGTGTGGATCTTTTTGAAATTGAGATGGAGAAAAAGAAAACTGTTTGGGACTTACCCCTACAAATCGGTTTCTTCGTCATCAATATGCAAAACTTCGTATGTTAGATTTTTATTTCGAGTTCTTAGATAAGTTTGTAGATAGGTCCAACTTTCAGTTATGTGAAACAGATACTGATAGTTTATACTTAGCCTTAAGTGCACCTAAGCTAGAGGACATAGTTAAGCAGGTCTGCGGGCTGAGTTTAATAGCGTATATAAAGACTGGTTTCCCGCCGAGTTTTGCGATGAACATTTAGCAAGACAGATGTATAAGTTGTAAGGGTGTTAAAGCGTACACCAAACGAACGCCCGGGCTTTTTAAACTAGAGTACGAAGGGACAGCTCTTGTTAGCTTATGTAGTAAGACGTACCATTGTAGTGGGGATTATGATAAAATCAGTTGTAAAGGGTAAGCAAGCAACACAACAAATTAGATAAAGATATGTTTTTAGAGGTTCTCGCCACGCAAAAGGCTAAGGGTGGGAAAAATGTAGGTTTCAAAGTCTTAAATAATTCCATATTTTCCTACAGTCAAACAAGAAATGCTCTCTCCTATTTCTATATAAAAAGAAAGGTAGCTGATGATAACGTCTCGACTATGCCTCTAGATATTTAACTATTTACACTGCTAACTTAGACTACCCAGCAACCTCTAACAGTTTCACCCCTTATGATTCATTTGTGACATAGAGCTAAGCGTCCATCCAACTACATAGCTATAAATAATTGTTATCCTTTGTACTATATATTTACTTCGTATACTAAATATGTTTGTAATGTTATACACCTATTGAGATAATAAAAGAATAAAATATATCTTTTGCTTTCTGTTTTATATTTAATGTTTTTCATTGATGTTGTATAATCTACTAACCTAGCACTAACGATCAAGTACATAAAGAACTCCAAAGTCAGCACACACCAAACATAAACAGGGCACTTCCGGGGTCACCGGGAGTAGTGTGACGGTTAACTCCCCTTGTCTATCGTGTACATTTCGCCCGAAAGGCGCGCCGCGCGCCGCCCTATATATCTTTGTTAATTTAGCGCCACAATACTAGACAAATACAACATTGTATACTACTAGCCTAGCACTGACCGGTAACGTGTTCTCTCGGACGTCAGGGAACTTGAGCCTGACAAAGGCGTATCTTTAGATATCGCTCTGGGTAGACGGGACTCGTAAACCTTGGCTGGCAACCCGTCTAGAAGAAGGGAAACTTCGACCACAAAACCCTCCACTACCTTGTGGACTAGTTTCTAGTTAGAATCGAGGTTATGGGAGTACACCCAGAGTAAAAATCCGGAGGGAGGGACCCTAAGGCAGCGGACGGCGTTAATCGTCTTTCTGGCATCCCCTGCACCTTCTTTCAATTCCGAACGTATGGACTTTTCCCTCCTTCGGAAATCCTTGAAACGAAGTCGAGAGGGGGATAGTGCGACTGTGTAAAGCACTATCTCCATATCCTGTGCCCAGGCAGAGTAGGCAAAGTGAAATGAGGAAGAAATTACCAATGTTTTAAACTTGGCACATGTAACGTAAGGACCATAATGGACTTACTAAAACAAGCACTCTGAAAGAAGGACAAATTAGAACAACAGCACTCATAGATAAAGAACTAAATAGGCTACATGTTGATATTGCTGCCCTACAAGAAACAAGACTCTCAGACTGTGGTTCTGTAAAGGAAGAAAACTATACTTTTTTCTGGCAAGGCCTAAGCCCCGAAAAACCACGTATACATGGAGTAGGCTTTGCTGTACATAACAAACACATAAACTCCATAACCACGACAAAAGGAGTGTCTGAACGCTTGATGATACTCCAGCTACATACGAAGAGTGGATTAATAATATCATTAGTGCCTATGCACCAACGTTGGCTGCATCAGACGAAGAGAAAGACAACTTCTACCAACAACTTCAAATGATCATTGACTCACTTCCAAAAGAGGAACTATTATACTTACTCGGTGATTTCAATGCACGCACAGGATCTGATCATTGACTCACTTCCAAAAGAGGAACTATTATACTTACTCGGTGATTTCAATGCACGCACAGGATCTGATCATTGACTCACTTCCAAAAGAGAACATTTATACTTACTCGGTGATTTCAATGCACGCACAGGATCTGATCATTGACTCACTTCCAAAAGAGGAACTATTATACTTACTCGGTGATTTCAATGCACACACAGGATCTGATCATTGACTCACTTCCAAAAGAGGAACTATTATACTTACTCGGTGATTTCAATGCACGCACAGGATCTGATCAGCAATATTGGCCAACATGTCTAGGTCACCACGGCATTGGAAAAATCAACGGAAATGGCCAGCGACCTTAGAATTCTGCTCAAATAATCACCTATGTGTAACAAATATCTACTTTAATGTGAAACACAAGCATAAAGTAACATGGCGTCATGATGCTAGAAGTGGTCACTGGCACCAACTAGACCTAGTTCTTACACGTAGGCAATCTTTAAATAACATCAGAATAACACGAACATATCACAGTGCAGACTGCAACACAGACCACGCTCTAGTCATTAGTAAGATCAAAGCCAGAAGTAGTCGTATCTACAAATCAAGAGAGCCTGCAGCAGCCAAGATCAACATCACAGCGACAAAACCACACCAACCGAAGACATTTTTAGATCCAAGTTTGATGAACTGGTAGAAGAAGTAGAAGTTTCATCAAGTGTGGATGACAACTGGTGCTCCCTGAGAACACACATCTATAACTGCGCTCTATCTACCTACGGCCAAAAACGGTTCTCAAAAGAACGACTGGGTCGAAGAAAATGCAGCAAGACTAGACCCACTAATAGCTAACAAGAAAAAGGCTCTACTGAACTTCAATAATAATCCCAATCAAATCACCAAGGATCAGCTCAAACATGCGCAAGCCTACAACGCAAAGCAAGAAGATGCGCAAACGAATACTGGAACAATCTATGCTCTGAAATACAAAAAGCCTCAGACAGGGGCGACTCAAAAACCTTGCATGACATATAAAAAAGGCCCTTGGACCAAAAATAACAAAATCAGCCCCCCTAAAATCCAAGTTTGGAGAACCTATTACTGACAAGGGACAACAAAAGCAAAGATGGGTTGAACACTACTCTAATCTATACAGTGACGACAGACCAGCAAACACAGCTCTAGCACAATCAATACCCAAATATCCTACAATGTTTGAACTGGATGTTGAGCCTACTATGAACGAACTTGCTGACGCTATAAATGCCCTCTCAAGAGGAAAAGCTGCAGGAAATGACAACATTCCCACAGATGTACTAAAGGACAACTAAGCGTACTACTTCCACACGTATACAAACTGCTAATTAAATGCTGGAGAAACGGAGAAATACCTCATGATATGAGAAATTCCAAGATTATAACGCTGTACAAGAATAAAGGAGACAGGGGCGACTGCAATAATTACAGAGGCATTTCTCTCCTTAGCACAACAGGCAAAGCTTTTGCTAGAGTCGTACTTAATCGCCTGCATAGACTTGCAGAACGGGTGCTTCCCGAGTCCCAATGCGGTTTCAGACCCGGGAGATCAACCGTAGATATGATCTTCACTCTTAGACAACTGCAGGAAAATGTCGGGAAAAAAATATGCCGCTCTATATTGCCTTTGTGGATCTCACAAAGGCATTCGACACAGTAAACAGAGATGGTCTCTACAAGGTGTTAGAAGGCATAGGCTGCCCTCCTAAATTACTTAGGCTGATAATTTCCTTCCATGAAGACATGAATGGCAAAGTCCATTTTGATGGGAGTCCATCAGAGAATTTCAAAGTCAACAAAGGAGTGAAACAGGGATGTGTCCTCGCCCCCACCCTTTTTGGTATATTTTTTGCTGCCCTCCTAAATTACGCCTTCGAAAACAGCTCAGGAGATATTTACATTCGCACTAGACCAAAACAAATGTTGCCCTACTTAAAGAATTTTTATTTGCTGACGATGCAGCCCTAGTCGCTCATAGTGAGGCCACCCTACAGTCGCTGATCAACAACCTGGATAAAGCATGCGACCTTTTTTCACTGTCAATTAATGTTCAGAAAACAGTAATACTAAATCAAGGTGACTTCAAACCTCTATCTATTACTCTAAAAGACTGCCGACTAGAATCAGTACAGAAATTTACATATCTTGGATCAACAGTTACGCAAACCATCTCTCTTGATGAAGAAATAAACTGTCGAAATGGTAAGGCAGCTACGACCTTCGGCAAACTCACAAAAAGGGAATGGAACAACACGAAACTAACTCGAAAGACTAAACTCCTAATATATCAAACATGTGTGCTTAGCACACTACTATATGGATCCGAAACCTGGACAACATACTCAAACCAGGAAAAAAGACTAAATGTCTTCCACATGCGATGTCTCCGCAAAATAATGCACATCAAATGGCAAGACAAAATAACCAACTTAACTGTCCTGCAACGTGCTAAGACCCTAACAATCATGTCGATGCTCAGAAGTCGAAGGCTAAGATGGCTGGGGCATGTCCAACGGATGGAAGACAAACGCATTCCTAGGCAAATACTATATGGTGAGCTAAAACACGGAAAACGACAAATCGGCAGACCTAAACTACGATATAGAGATATCTGCAAATCATCTCTGAAAGACTTCTCCATCTGTGAAAACGACTGGCAACATCTGGCAAGTGATCGCACATCATGGAGAGCATGTGTAAGGAACGGTATAACAACATTTGAGACTGTGCTAAGACAGGACTTAGAAGAGAAGAGACTCATGAAAAAGGATGGTAAACCCTGTGGATCAGCGAGCCTCACCTGTTCATTATGTGACCGCGTGTGTTTATCAAACATTGGTAGAATTAGCCACGAGGGAAGCTGTTCGGCAAAAACAATACCTCAAAAAAATACGCAATAGCCTCCACTAGACCGTCTGACAAGACGAAAAGGGCCATATAATATAATATAATATAATATAATATAATAAATATAATATAATATAATATAATATAATATAATATAATATAATATAATATAATATAATATAATATAATATAATATAATATAATATAATATAATATAATATAATATAATATAATATAATATAATATAATATAATATAATATAATATAATATTATATATATATAATATAATATAATATAATATATATAATTTATATAATATAATATAATATAATATAATATAATATAATATAATATAATATAATATAATATAATATAATATAATATAATATAATAATATAATATAATATAATATAATATAATATAATATAATATAATATAATATAATATAATATAATATAATATAATATAATATAATATAATATAATATAATATAATATAATATAATATAATATAATATAATATATATAAATAATATAATAAATATAATATAATATAATAAAATATAATATAATATAATATAATATAATATAATATAAATATAATATAATATAATATAATATAATATAATATAATATAATATAATATATATAATATAATATAATATAATATAATATATATAAACAGTTCTTAAATGTTATGTAGAGAGAGTCTTAACATATTCTTTTTTTTATAGATAACATACATACATTATAATTAAAAGGAAACTCGCAAAGTTAACATTCTGCGGTAAATACATCATTGTTTATAGTGGTCACCTATATTTTATCATTTATTAATTGATATTTTTAGTTTTCTATTTACTGTATTAATATAACAATGCTACACTATTTTGATTTGAAGCAATCATCATTTTTGTCCATGTAATGAGAAAAGAACAACTGGAATATATAGTAACAACTGGATAAATTGAGGGACGAAGAGATAGAGGGAAACAAAGAGAAAAGATACCAGTCAGCTTAAGAGAATGGCTTGGCAGAAGGTCAAGAACAGAAATGATAAAGAACTGTCGAGATCGAAAATTGTGGAGAGACAATATCACCTACGCCAGTACGCCCGGTACTTGATGACAATGATGTCAATATTTTTACAATTACAGTCAAAAATAACATAGAAGGTTTCTTCTGAAAATTGAATGGATATCCCTTAACCTTCAAAATTCAAAGAAATTAAGAAGTAACGAAAACAAAAAAGAATGAAAGAAGAAAGAAAGAAAAAAAGAAAGGAAGAAAGAAAGAAAAAAAGAGAGAAAGAAAAAAAGAAAGAAAGTAAGAAAGAAAGAAATAAAGAAGAAGAAAAGAAAGAAAGAAAGAAAGAAATAAAGAAAGACAGTAAGTAAGAAAGAAAATAAGAAAGAAAGAAAGTAAGAAAGAAAGAAAGAAAGAAGGTGAGAAAGAAAGAAAGATAGAAAAAAAGACAGAATAAAGAAAGAAAGAAAGAAAGAAAGAGAGAAAGAAAGGAAGAAAGAAAGAAAGAAAGAAAGAAGATAGAAAGAAAGAAAGAAAGAAACACCATGCAAGCAATGTGCTCGGAAGTATTTTAACCGGAAATGGCCGTGAATTATTATCTGACTACGCGCATTAGAATCAGGAATCCAAACATTGATGAAGATCCACTGTGCAGTAAAAAAAAATTGACTTGATCTATGTATCAAGTAACTCAGAATAGTAATTATTTAGCTAAATTCAAATCCCTTAAAACAATACTTTTTAATGGATTTTGTTTCTATATTTAATACGATTGACCCAGACGTCGTCCGTGCTTTGTAATATGAGACACTGGTTAGCAAAAATATGTATAATAAGATACAGGCGTTAGTAAAAATATGTATAATAATATGCAGGCATTAGTAAAAATATGTATAATAATATACAGGCGTTAGTAAAAATGTGTATAATAATATACAGGCGTTAGTAAAAATGTGTATAATAATATACAGGCGTTAGTAAAAATGTGTATAATAAGATACAGACGCTAGCAACCTAAAAAAAAAAAAAAAAAAAAGGTATATTATTCACAGGAACTTGTAAATAAACATGTTTCTTGGTTTTCTTAAACAGAACAGGGACAAATGGCGTGATTTGATAAAAGATATTTACAAGGATTGAAAACTGCTAGAATAATAATTTAGATAAGAGAAAGAGTATGTGGATCTATGACTTATGGGCTGGATACACCTCAAAAGGTTAATGGATAGATAGCTAGAATAATGAAATATGTCCAGGGTAGCGTCGCCACATGATATTAAGCAAGTAAGAATTAAGTAACTTCAATATTTATTGAAATTTAATTCTATAATTTTTTTACACTTTAAAACCCGCAATGTGCTATTGCTATTTATTATAATAGATGCGTTCGTAAATGAAAGGCTGCATTTCACATATTCTTAACAATGACAATTAATGTTCAGAAAACAGTAATACTAAATCAAGGTGACTTCAAACCTC
Organism: Megaustenia siamemsis; assembly: GCA_032433765.1. Classification (NCBI taxonomy): domain Eukaryota; kingdom Metazoa; phylum Mollusca; class Gastropoda; order Stylommatophora; family Ariophantidae; genus Megaustenia; species Megaustenia siamemsis. The sequence continues at coordinate 13,388,189 of JAVIAB010000041.1, read as the reverse complement.
TATCTATTACTCTAAAAGACTGCCGACTAGAATCAGTACAGAAATTTACATATCTTGGATCCACAGTTACGCAAACCATCTCTCTTGATGAAGAAATAAACTGTCGAATTGGTAAGGCAGCTACGACCTTCGGCAAACTCACAAAAAGGGAATGGAACAACACGAAACTAACTCGAAAGACTAAACTCCTAATATATCAAACATGTGTGCTTAGCACACTACTATATGGATCCGAAACCTGGACAACATACTCAAACCAGGAAAAAAGACTAAATGTCTTCCACATGCGATGTCTCCGCAAAATAATCAAACCAACTTAACTGTCCTGCAACGTGCTAAGACCCTAACAATCATGTCGATGCTCAGAAGTCGAAGGCTAAGATGGCTGGGGCATGTCCAACGGATGGAAGAAAACGCATTCCTAGGCAAATACTATATGGTGAGCTAAAACACGGAAAACGACAAATCGGCAGACCTAAACTACGATATAGAGATATCTGCAAATCATCTCTGAAAGACTTCTCCATCTGTGAAAACGACTGGCAACATCTGGCAAGTGATCGCACATCATGGAGAGCATGTGTAAGGAACGGTATAACAACATTTGAGACTGTGCTAAGACAGGACTTAGAAGAGAAGAGACTCATGAAAAAGGATGGTAAACCCTGTGGATCAGCGAGCCTCACCTGTTCATTATGTGACCGCGTGTGTTTATCAAACATTGGTAGAATTAGCCACGAGGGAAGCTGTTCGGCAAAAACAATACCTCAAAAAAAATACGCAATAGCCTCCACTAGACCGTCTGACAAGACGAAAAGGGCCATATAATATAATATAATATAATATAATATAATATAATATAATATAATATAATATAATATAATATAATATAATATAATATAATATAATATAATATAATATAATATAATATAATATAATATAATATAATATAATATAATATAATATAATATAATATAATATAATATAATATAATATAATATAATATAATATAATATAATATAATATAATATAATATAATATAATATAATATAATATAATATAATATAATATAATATATAAACAGTTCTTAAATGTTATGTAGAGAGAGTCTTAACATATTCTTTTTTTTATAGATAACATACATACATTATAATTAAAAGGAAACTCGCAAAGTTAACATTCTGCGGTAAATACATCATTGTTTATAGTGGTCACCTATATTTTATCATTTATTAATTGATATTTTTAGTTTTCTATTTACTGTATTAATATAACAATGCTACACTATTTTGATTTGAAGCAATCATCATTTTTGTCCATGTAATGAGAAAAGAACAACTGGAATATATAGTAACAACTGGATAAATTGAGGGACGAAGAGATAGAGGGAAACAAAGAGAAAAGATACCAGTCAGCTTAAGAGAATGGCTTGGCAGAAGGTCAACAACAGAAATGATAAAGAACTGTCGAGATCGAAAATTGTGGAGAGACAATATCACCTACGCCAGTACGCCCGGTACTTGATGACAATGATGTCAATATTTTTACAATTACAGTCTAAAATAACATAGAAGGTTTCTTCTGAAAATTGAATGGATATCCCTTAACCTTCAAAATTCAAAGAAATTAAGAAGTAACGAAAACAAAAAAGAATGAAAGAAGAAAGAAAGAAAAAAAGAAAGGAAGAAAGAAAGAAAAAAAGAGAGAAAGAAAAAAAGAAAGAAAGTAAGAAAGAAAGAAATAAAGAAAGAAGAAAAGAAAGAAAGAAAGAAAGAAATAAAGACAGTAAGTAAGAATGAAAATAAGAAAGAAAGAAAGTAAGAAAGAAAGAAAGAAAGAAGGTGAGAAAGAAAGAAAGATAGAAAAAAAGACAGAAATAAAGAAAGAAAGAAAGAAAGAGAGAAAGAAAGGAAGAAAGAAAGAAAGAAAGAAAGAAAGAAAGAAAGAAAGAAAGAAACACCATGCAAGCAATGTGCTCGGAAGTATTTTAACCGGAAATGGCCGTGAATTATTATCTGACTACGCGCATTAGAATCAGGAATCCAAACATTGATGAAGATCCAACTGTGCAGTAAAAAAAAATTGACTTGATCTATGTATCAAGTAACTCAGAATAGTAAACATTTAGCTAAATTCAAATCCCTTAAAACAATACTTTTTAATGGATTTTGTTTCTATATTTAATACGATTGACCCAGACGTCGTCCGTGCTTTGTAATATGAGACACTGGTTAGCAAAAATATGTATAATAAGATACAGGCGTTAGTAAAAATATGTATAATAATATGCAGGCATTAGTAAAAATATGTATAATAATATACAGGCGTTAGTAAAAATGTGTATAATAATATACAGGCGTTAGTAAAAATGTGTATAATAATATACAGGCGTTAGTAAAAATGTGTATAATAAGATACAGACGCTAGCAACCTAAAAAAAAAAAAAAAAAAAAGGTATATTATTCACAGGAACTTGTAAATAAACATGTTTCTTGGTTTTCTTAAACAGAACAGGGACAAATGGCGTGATTTGATAAAAGATATTTACAAGGATTGAAAACTGCTAGAATAATAATTTAGGTAAGAGAAAGAGTATGTGGATCTATGACTTATGGGCTGGATACACCTCAAAGGTTAATGGATAGATAGCTAGAATAATGAAATATGTCCAGGGTAGCGTCGCCACATGATATTAAGCAAGTAAGAATTAAGTAACTTCAATATTTATTGAAATTTAATTCTATAATTTTTTTTACACTTTAAAACCCGCAATGTGCTATTGCTATTTATTATAATAGATGCGTTCGTAAATGAAAGGCTGCATTTCACATATTCTTAACAATGATAATTATAAAACTGAATCGCGGCGACAAATTACCTATTTGAGTGTATAGTGACTGACATAATACTCAGACAGACAGTAAGGTAACAGTATTAATGATTGATGAGCATTGCAGTCTCATGAATAGTATGCTGCGATCACGTGGTAACGTTCTCCTGCTAATTTCTGAAACTCATTGTCCTTTAGATTCGATGGAGCATCTTCTAATATTAGTACCAGCCGACGAGGTTATCAGCGTCAGTATCTTCTAATATTAGTACCAGCCGACGAGGTTATCAGCGTCAGTATCTTCTAATATTAGTACCAGCCGACGAGGTTATCAGCGTCAGTATCTTCTAATATTAGTACCAGCCGACGAGGTTATCAGCGTCAGTATCTTCTAATATTAGTACCAGCCGACGAGGTTATCAGCGTCAGTATCTTCTAATATTAGTACCAGCCGACGAGGTTATCAGCGTCAGTATCTTCTAATATTAGTACCAGCCGACGAGGTTATCAGCGTCAGTATCTTCTAATATTAGTACCAGCCGATGAGGTTATCAGCGTCAGAATCTTCTAATTTTATTTTACCAGCCGACGAGGTTATCAGCGTCAGTATCTTCTAATATTAGTACCAGCCGACGAGGTTATCAGCGTCAGTATCTTCTAATATTAGTACCAGCCGACGAGGTTATCAGCGTCAGTATCTTCTAATATTAGTACCAGCCGACGAGGTTATCAGCGTCAGTACCCTAAACATCGCACATGACACTAGAGAAGTCAATGTCTGTAAAACCGTCAACTGTATGCAGCTCTATGTTCTCAACCTTGTGACTGAAGATAATGGCTGTCATAGATGTGACCCTCTCTTTAATCAGTAGTGTGTGGATATGGCTACCGGGATTATTGCTGAACGGTTATACTACGCGTATATTAAGTAAAATCACAAGAAATTGGATGAGGGCGATTATATACACTAGGAGATGTCACAACTGAAGATTGGTCTTCTTACACGCCCATTAAGTTTCTCGTTTCTGGCTGTGCCCATTTTAACTCCCATCTTTTTCATCTGAAGGAGTGACGTGGATTCGTGGCTGGACCTAACATATACTCGTCATCATGGAAGGCCAGATCTATTTATCCAATTTATTTGCAATCCGTAACGGTCTGAGTATTGTAATCTGGACAACGTCCGCACTCAAACAGGCGTCGATGGATACCTGACTTACAGGAGTTCTAATGTTTGTCACAAAGAAATGCGCACAAGGATCATATCATGTTTATTGTAGAGGAGCTGTGATTACGAAAGAGACTGTTCGCACCTAGAACTAGTGGACATGTTATGTTTGTTGTAGAGGAGTTGTGATTACGAAAGAGACTGTTTGCACTTAGAACTAGCTGATATGGTATGTTTATTGTAGAGAAGTTGTGATTATGAAAGAGACTGTTCGCACTTAGAACTAGCGGACATGTTATGTTTATTGTAGAGGAGTTGTGATTATGAAAGAGACTGTTCGCACTTAGAACTAGCGGACATGTTATGTTTATTGTAGAGGAGTTGTGATTATGAAAGAGACTGTTCGCACTTAGAACTAGCGGACATGTTATGCGTGGGTGCAGTTGACATGATTATTCTTCTTTCCTTCTTTTTCTCACCGATTTGGGTTTCAATGGAGATACACAGTTCTAGTATGTGTTCCTTTTGACAGAATCAGTCATAAAAAACGTGATGCTGTTTTAGTGTTTCTCTGCTGTTGTCACTCTGACGTGGTTTTTGCAGAGTTGATAGTTTAACATGCTTATAAAAATGGCTGAAACACTTTATTTTGTCATCGTTATTCTGTCTTTTCTATATAATTACATGAATTGTTGGTCTCGAGTATCTCATTGAATCATCATCAGGGTTGCATTTTCTTTTCTGAAGGTTGTATACACCACAGCCTGTCAGAAAGAATGTATGCCTTTGTGCAGGTCACACACATCTTTTGTTGTCATGTTCAAGTTTTGATGCATTGAAACCACCTTATTTTTGGTCTGCCTTTATCTGGTGAGATTGGAACGATGCATAATGTGTCTATTCATGTGACCATTGTGTTTTTTTTTTCTGGTTAAATGGTTCTTCCACATGTTTTCAATGATTTATTGAATTAGTATGTCTTTTAGTATGTCTTGATTGCTGTTTTTCATTGTCCAAGGCATTTTAAAGATTTGTCTGCAACACTTTAAAAATAAAATTAAAGTCATTTTCTCATTGTTGTTTGCGAGTCTCTACATTGTACAAGGGAGCCGCGATAGCTCAGTGGTTAGTGTACTGGACTACAACGGACAAGGGGTAGGGTTCGATCCCAACCGACGGCTTCCAGGTTCACCCAGCCTTAAATGGGTACCTGATTTTTTTATGGAAAGTAAAGCGGCACGGGCGTAATACCGACCACTTTATCCCAAAAATCATGTGCCGAAGGTCTGTAAAATTGATGGTCACTAACACCATATTCCCTATACGCCGCCACTTGGCGTGACGGGGGGTACTTTACATTTTTTTTACTTTACATTGTACAAGATTCACGACCGCCTTTTACTATCATGAAGATACACGCCCTCAGTAATGTTAATATCACTGCCTTGATGGTAGTGTGAAACAACTCTTAATGACATCTAACTTATGTTTTCCTATTGATAATCGTATGTTTATCTATTATCGCATTCCCCATTATGTCACTGTATTTGCTGTGATATTTCATGTTGTTGCTTTAGATTAAGATCATATTTTTCTTTCTTTACAGAGTAAAAGAAAAACTTAATGTTCGCCCATTGATTTTTTCAGTCCCTATATTTTATTTTTTAATGTTGGGTCTTTCAGTAATGACAACAATTGATAGGATGTTGGTTATTTGACATCTTCTTTACAGTTCTCTCTCTGGTTGTCGAGTTAGTTTTTTCCTGATAATGAATCCCATGTGACTCGACCCATCAACAGTTCTAAAGACCTAATCTGTACCTAAATCGGGGACTGGTTGGTTTCGACGCAAGGCTCTGGTCGTGAGACAGAAAGGTTGTGAGTTCAAATCCCGCCTGCACGAGTTAGTTTTTTTTTTTCTTCTTTATTTGTGATTTCTTTTCCGGCTACCACCCCTGGTCTCGGCACTGGGGCCCAGCTCGAAACATCAGTTATTCATCGACGGAAAAATATCGACGGAAAAGTACTTCTGGAAACGGAATTATCAGCCTGTGCAGCGAGGAACCACTGTGCACACAGCAGCTGCCAGGGAACAAGAAAACAGATTAACGCGTAAAATTCAGTTCCTAGTCTCTAGGGACTTTGCCAGAGTGAACGATGGCGAACGCCACAAAAAAGATCTAATTTTGATAACTTGTTTATTTTAAACTAAAGTTAGATCTGCTTTATTATCAAGAAATATATTTACTTTCCGATTACCAAAAAATGGTCCAACTAAACATGGCCATTCGGCTCCCATTTTATTTCTAAATTGGACATATACAAATGATAAAAAAAAAACAGCTTAAAAAATCACATCTACTCTGAACAATGTGCGTCTTGTCACTTGAATTAATCATCTAAACGTTTATATTGATGATGTATAATTTATAGCCTTCGTGGAGAATGATATAGTAGCCATTTATTAACCTGAAAAAAACAGACGTTGTTGGCTCTGTAACTAGTTGCTATCCTAAAGACGTTTCATACAAAAGATATGGTTTTTATTGAGACTGTTTAAAGAATGTTGTAGAGACATTTATTTTGTTAGTCACACATTTGGCAACTTACAATACTGGCATCCTGGCCCAAACCATCCTCTCGCACACTTGCCACCGTGACCACATTGCCCTCCATATTCAGAACATTCAATTTGCTTGTCCATACAGTGACACATCCGGTTACAACGTTCGCCAAACCAACCCTTGGGACACTCTGAATATGACAAAACATAAACACAACTTCAGCAGTCAGAACTCAGACTTTAAGCTTTTATATTTTTGTATATTTCCATTATTGTATTTTTATGTGCATGGGACATTTAGTCATCATTTAGTATTTGCTTTGGAAACGTGTGATGTTAATGTGTTTTTGTTTCAGTAAGACGGTGCGAAGTAGATGTAATGTACTTTGTGTGCAGTGTTTATGTAGGTTGAGTGTGTGAGTGTTGAGTAAGTGTGAGAGTATGTTGGCGAAGTATGGGCAAGTATTGTATTGGTGCAGTATGTTTTCTTTGTGGGGTGTGAGTGTTGTGTAAGAGTGAGTGTTTGTGCAAGAAGTATGGGCTTGTATTGTGTTTGTGCAGTCTGTTTTGTTTGTGGGTGTGTGGTTGTTGTGTAATTGTGAGAGTTTGTGACTGATGTATGGGCAACTATTGTGTTTGTGTAGTATGTTCTATTTGTGGATGTGCCAGATAGGTCGTTGTTGGATATTGTTTTAATAATGGTTCTATGTCTATGAGAGAATATATGTTAATGTTCTTTGTCGATTTTTGAATCAACAGCAATGGTTATAATACACAACTATGCTGCTTAACTTCTGCTATTTATAACATGTTTTGGTTAGTCCAAAGTTTCTTCATTTGCTCTCTGGCACTTTTAATCATCATTTTTATCAAGTACTATGTTGGCATATCTGACAATGTTTGCTCACGCATTTTATTTGTAGTTATTCGGTTATAGTTTCTCAACTTACTTTCTGAGTCACATTATCTTTTTTCTCTTTTATTTTTCTATTTGCCACTCTATACTTCTACTGACACAGTGTCACAGCAATGCAAATGCAATTTTAAAAAAGAAGCTTTATTACATTTCCTGCTGTGTATAATAAGTTGTTCTATTGCCCTGACTTTTTTTGTATAATATCATTGTTGCTCTTTTTCATTCATCATATGTTTTCTTAACATTATTTTCTGTTACACCATATGTCACAATTGAAGGAAAAGACCTGGAGACAGTTCAGAACTACAACTACCTTGGACATACTATAACCAGTGATTGAAAATGTACAACTGAAAGAAACAAAAGGATAGGAATGGCAAAAAGTAGTTTTAATGTCATGAAGAACATACTGACATCAAAACAAATAACACCAGGACTAAAACTAAGAATAGCAAAATGTTACATCTTCTCAGTATTCCTATATGGTGCAGAAGCATGGACATTAGACAAGAAAACAGAACAGATAATTGAAGCCTTTGAAATGTGGAAATATAGTAGTATAGTAGAATTAGATGGAAAAAAAAAAGAAAACAAACGATGAATTCTTAAAACAACTAAAATGAAAATAGAAACTACTAAGCACAATTATAACAAGACAAATGCGATGTTTGGGCCATGTTAAAAGACACAACAGCCTACTAAAAGTAATCCTGGAGGGGAAAATACAAGGTAAAAGAGGCAGAGGCAGACCAAGACTAGCATGGATGAGTAACATCGAAAGATGGACAAATCAGCCTATGACAACCTGCACCATCAACGCAAGACACAGAGCAGAATGGCACTCCACGGTAGATGATGATTATGATAAATATGTTTTCAAAAGTTGTCCAGTATTATAGCAGTATTTGCCACATATAAGTGAAGATGATTCCAAAGGTTGTCCAGTATTATAGCAGTATTTGCCACATATAAGTGAAGATGATTCCAAAGGTTGTCCAATATTATAGCAGTATTTGCCACATATAAGTGAAGATGATTCCAAAGGTTGTCCAGTATTATAGCAGTATTTGCCACATATAAGTGAAGATGATTCCAAAGGTGTTCAGTATTATAGCAGTATTTGCCACACACAAGTGAAGATGATTCCTAAGGTTGTCCAGTATTATAGCAGTATTTGCCACACATAAGTGAAGATGATTCCAAAAGTTGTCCAGTATTATAGCAGTATTTGCCACACACAAGTGAAGATGATTCCTAAGGTTGTCCAGTATTATAGCAGTATTTGCCACACATAAGTGAAGATGATTCCAAAAGTTGTCCAGTATTATAGCAGTATTTGCCACACATAAGTGAAGATGATTCCAAAGGTTGTCCAGTATTATAGCAGTATTTGCCACACATAAGTAAAGATGATTCCAAAGGTTGTCCAGTATTATAGCAGTATTTGCCACACACAAGTGAAGATGATTCCAAAGGTTGTCCAGTATTATAGCAGTATTTGCCACATATAAGTGAAGATGATTCCAAAGGTTGTCCAGTATTATAGCAGTATTTGCCACATATAAGTGAAGATGATTCCAAGGTTGTCCAGTATTATAGCAGTATTTGCCACATATAAGTGAAGATGATTCCAAAAGTTGTCCAGTATTATAGCAGTATTTGCCACATATAAGTGAAGATGATTCCAAAGGTTGTCCAGTATTATAGCAGTATTTGCCACATATAAGTGAAGATGATTCCAAAGGTTGTCCAGTATTATAGCAGTATTTGCCACATATAAGTGAAGATGATTCCAAAGGTTGTCCAGTATTATAGCAGTATTGCCACACATAAGTGAAGATGATTCCAAAGGTTGTCCAGTATTATAGCAGTATTTGCCACACATAAGTGAAGATGATTCCAAAGGTTGTCCAGTATTATAGCAGTATTTGCCACATATAAGTGAAGATGATTCCAAAGGTTGTCCAGTATTATAGCAGTATTTGCCACACATAAGTGAAGATGATTCCAAAAGTTGTTAATTATTATAGCAGTATTTGCCACACATAAGTGAAGATGATTCCAAAGGTTGTCCAGTATTATAGCAGTATTTGCCACACACAAGTGAAAATGATTCCTAAGGTTGTCCAGTATTATAGCAGTATTTGCCACACACAAGTGAAGATGATTCCAAAAGTTGTCCAGTATTATAGCAGTATTTGCCACACATAAGGAAGATGATTCCAAAAGTTATCCAGTATTATAACAGCATTTGCCACACATAAGGGAAGATGATTCCAAAAGGTATCCAGTATTATAGCAGTATTTTCCACACATGAGGGAAGGTTAATTTCAAAGCTATCCACGTTTAGAGTAGGACTTGGTCACACACAAGTGAAGCTTATTCCCAACGCTATCCGATAGTACAGCTTGACATGTTCACAAACAAGTGAAGATGTTTCCTAACATTATCCAGCATTTGAACACACCATGGCTACATTCAAGTAAAGATAGATCTCAACTTTCCTATATGGCCCATCCATCCAACGTAAAGCCATGTACGCCGATAAGGAGTAACGCGTCAAGCTTGGCTGGTAGTGGATGACAGAAACAGAGAAAAAGCGCTCTCTGCGATGTTGGAGAACTGACACTGAAGTGAGGGATTAATAAAACTTCATAACGTGAAAAAGTTTGCCAAGATCGTAATCCAACTTGACATAGGTGGCTGCAGTTTGGTCTATGACGTCATGAACTAAACGTTCAAAATATACAGAATGATACACAACCATAATGTCATGCCATCTTCACGGCAGGGTGAGTCATCAGATGTCATTGGAGTGGTTGTGTTGCATACCTCGGTGGGTGATCAATTAACAAATCTAGCACACATAAATACAACATGATAATCAACATAAACGAAACAGAAGTTATAAATATCTCAAAAGAGAGACAGGACATCAACATACAATGGACATCATTAAATCAGAACAGTGGATGAATTTCAATATGTTGGAAGACTAGTGACAAACGACAACTTACAAGCAGCAGAAATAGACTCAAGTTGCAATAAAAACGTATGAAATTATCGTACATCTATCACCCGTATGGGGGGAAGCGATAGCTCAGTGGTTAGTGATTTGGACTACAAAGGACAAGAGTTAGGGTTCGATCCCAACCGACGGCTTCCGGGTTCACCCACCCTTAAATGGGTACCGGATTTTTTTTCTGGGAAAGTAAAGCAGCACGGGCGTAATACCGTCACACTACCCCAAAAATCACGTGCTGAAATTATGTAAAATTTATGGTCACTAACACCATATTCCCCATACGCCACTCGGCGTGACTGGGTTCTTTACATTTTTTTTTTTACTTATCACCCGTATTGTTCAACACGAATAATACGAGTCAAAGCGAGCACTCTAAGTTATACTATTTACTCCAGCGGTGGGCCACTAATGCTTGACCCAGACTTTACATGTCAGAATAATAAGGGAAATGACCACCAGAAGATAAAATGTGTTGGACGAATGACAAGAAACAAATTGATAACTAATGAACTGAGAACAAATCTAGAAGTAATTCGGGCCATATAGTACATAAAAAAACACAACTTTAAATGTGTTGGCTACGAGAAAATGTAGAAGGACCAAAACATATTACAATAAACCTTCAATAAACGTTGTCATAACACCAGACCAAAGGGACGACAACAAAAAAGATTGATTGATGGGGCATTAGACACTAGAAAACATAACAGTAGAGGCAAAAAGAAGATCAAATGATATCCTAAATTGAAGCTGAAAATCAAATGAGGCAGAAAAGGGATACGAAGAAGATTAACAAGAATAGGATGAAGGTGAAGAGGACCAAAAAGACGAGGAACAAAAAGAGGAAGACCAAGAGGACGAGGAACAAAAAGAGGAAGAACAAGAAAACGAGGAACAAAAAGAGGAAGAACAAGAAGACGAGGAACAAAAAGAGGAGGAACAAGAAGACGAGGAACAAAAAGAGGAAGAAACAAGAGGACGAGGAACAAAAAGAGGAAGAAACAAGAGGACGAGGAACAAAAAGAGGAAGACCAAGAAGACGAGGAACAAAAAGAGGAGGAACAAGAAGACGAGGAACAAAAAGAGGAAGAAACAAGAGGACGAGGAACAAAAAGAGGAAGACCAAGAAGACGAGGAACAAAAAGAGGAGGAACAAGAATACGAGGAACAAAAAGGGGAAGAACAAGAAGACGAGGAACAAAAAGGGGAAGAACAAGAAGACGAGGAACAAAAAGGGGAAGAACAAGAAAACGAGGAACAAAAAGAGGAGGAACAAGAAGACGAGGAACAAAAAGAGGATGAACAAGAAGACGAGGAACAAAAAGGGGAAGAACAAGAAGACGAGGAACAAAAAGGGGAAGAACAAGAAGACGAGGAACAAAAAGAGGAAGAACAAGAAAACGAGGAACAAAAAGAGGAGGAACAAGAAGACGAGGAACAAAAAGAGGAAGAACAAGAAAACGAGGAACAAAAAGAGGAAGAAACCAGAGGACGAGGAACAAAAAGAGGAAGAACAAGAAAACGAGGAACAAAAAGAGGAAGAAACAAGAGGACGAGGAACAAAAAGAGGAAGAAACAAGAAGACGAAGAACAAAAAGGGGAAGAACAAGAAGACGAGGAACAAAAAGGGGAAGAACAAGAAGACGAGGAACAAAAAGAGGGAGAACAAGAAGACGAGGAACAAAAAGGGAGGACAAGAAGACGAGGAACAAAAAGGGGAAGAACAAGAAGACGAGGAACAAAAAAGGGGAAGAACAAGAAGACGAGGAACAAAAAGAGGGAGGAAGAACAAGAAGACGAGGAACAAAAAGAGGAAGACCAAGAACACGAGGAACATAAAGAGGGAGGAAGAACAAGAAGACGAGGAACAAAAAGAGGAAGACCAAGAAGACTAGGAACAAAAAGGGGAAGAACAAGAAGACGAGGAACAAAAACAGGAAGACCAAGAAGACGAGGAACAAAAACAGGAAGAACAAGAAGACGAGGAACAAAAAGAGGAAGAAGAAGAGGAACGAGGAACAAAAAGAGGAAGACCAAGAAGACGAGGAACAAAAAGAGGAAGAACAAGAAGACGAGGAACAAAAGAGGAAGAACAAGAAGACGAGGAACAAAAAGGAGAAGAACAAGAAGACGAGGAACAAAAAGGGGAAGAACAAGAAGACGAGGAACAAAAAGGGAAGAACAAGAAGACGAGGAACAAAAAGAGGGAGGAAGAACAAGAAGACGAGGAACAAAAAGAGGAAGACCAAGAAGACGAGGAACAAAAAGAGGGAGGAAGACCAAGAAGACGAGGAACAAAAAGAGGAAGAACAAGAAGACGAGGAACAAAAAGAGGAAGAACAAGAAGACGAGGAACAAAAAGAGGAAGACCAAGAAGACGAGGAACAAAAAGAGGAAGACCAAGAAGACGAGGAACAAAAAGAGGAAGAACAAGAAGACGAGGAACAAAAAGAGGAAGACCAAGAAGACGAGGAACAAAAAGGGGAAGAAAAGAAGACGAGGAACAAAAAGAGGAAGAACAAGAAGACGAGGGACAAAAAGAGGAAGAACAAGAAGACGAGGAACAAAAAGAGGAAGAACAAGAAGACGAGGGACAAAAAGGGGAAGAAAAGAAGACGAGGGACAAAAAGGAGAAGAACAAGAAGACGAAGAAGAACAAGAAAAAGAACAAGAACAACAACAGCAACAGCAACAACAAGACGAAGAAGAACAACAAGAACAATAATAAGAACAAGAACAACATCAGCAACAGCAACAACAAGACGAAGAAGAACAACAAGAACAATAACAAGAACAAGAACAACAACAGCAACAGCAACAACAAGACGAAGAAGAACAACAACAAGAACATTAATAAGAACAAGAACAACAACAGCAACAGCAACAACAAGACGAAGAGATGAAAAAAGAAAAACAAGAAAGAGAGGAAAAACAAGGATAAAAAGTAGGTACATATTAAATGAGAACCATCTCGTCATCGTCATCGTGTGCCTTCTCCGCAACGAAGGTTGGCTGCCATGGATCGCCATTCTACTCTGTTTCTTGCTTTGATGGTGCAGGCTGTCATAGATTGACTTGTCCATCTTTTGATGTTACTCGTCCATGTTAGTCCTGGTCTGCCTCTGCCTCTTTTACCTTGTATTTTTCCTTCCAATATTACTTTTAGTAGGCTGGTGTGTCTTTTAACGTGCCGAGAACCATCTACATGGGAATATGAAGTCGAGGCTGTCGCCGCAACAATCGAGTCGTTAAACAGATACCCCATGACGAGATCTGAGGTGGCAGACTTTCAAAGCGTGCTATGAACAATTAAACGAGGCATGTTGTGTAGAGAGTTGGCCACCCCTATCGGTTTGGCTTGTTACGGGTGATAACGTGGGTATCTTGAGTTGAACTGTGCACGTCCATGTGAATTAATACTCAGTAGACCAATTAGCTGGCTATGAGGAGCCCACTACATGAAACATTGAAAGGTGATTAATTGGGGATTTACTTCATGTCGTTAAAGATACGTTATTTAAAGAAGGGGAAAGGGGGTGGAAGACTAATCCCTGCATTCATCAACTAAATGTTTAGGGTGTGAGTGGGTAAGGGGAGAGAACGTTTCATCTGTAGGCGATAAACTAGAAACTTACAATCAGCACGTTACAGGTACGATCAGTGTACACACTTTGTGCTCCCTTTTTGTAAGAGGAGCAGATATGGGGATGTGCTGACTATAGGGACGATAACTCTTGATATAAAAACCAGACTAAAAAGTATCTGGTCATTGTCGAAAAAACATGTGTATCTCTCAAATGTTTCTTTACGGTCTCCACTCTTTCTTTTACATTTTATTTTAATTTATTATCCTACTTTATCCTTTTATTCATATTTTAAAAGGAAAAGTAAGACTTCCGCCTCATGTTAAAAAGTAGGCATGGATTATAAACATTACTTTATACTTTAACACCAGGCAGTGACGTATGTTGGTTTGGGGTCTGAGCTACCGTTGACATAAAAAATAATGACAGACATTATATTCAGTAGGCTAACATGAAGTAATATTTGCTAATGACATTACTACATTTTAAATTACTTAGTTATTTATGTGTAAACTAAATCCGTCTTGTTTAGGACGAAAATGTCTTGATGGCTTTGTCGTTGAAAGTATTGTTGGGTTGGTTTCTAAGTTTCTGAAGGAATGATTTCTCTATGGACATTATTGCCAAATCAGATAAACGTTCTTGTATCTGAGTTGAGCGACAAAAAAGATTTGATTCTCTTGAGAGCAGAGAAAAGTTCATTCTACATATGCTGATGCGCATAACGTAGTTTCAAATAGGTTAGGAAGTTCCGGTAATCAGATATAGTCTCACTTTCACTTTGTTGAAGATTCTGATTGACTTGAGCTAAAAATAACACATGAAACCGCATTAGCGTAGAGGTAGCTTAGCCGTATTATTTTAACGGGAATTTTTTAATTAATGTCAAGGTCATTAATTCAAAGTCGGAGAGAAAAGAAATGTACCGCTGCTGATTAGCGGTTTCATGTACTATTTTTATAGTAGTTTCAGTCTCATTCACACACATTATTGTGGCCATAGGAAAACATCGCTTTAATAAATGCAAATCAAAGCAAACAAATAATATTGTCCTACGAAATGTATAATAGAATATTCGAAAATGTATAATATAATTATGAAAGAAATAAAATAAAATATCATTTCCTTTTGTATTTCGTTAATATGTTCACGCAACCTACGGTAGCTGCGGTAGCATAGAGAAAGAGCCACTGACATCAGGTAATATCAAGACTGTTAATATTGTACACATTATCAAAACAATGTATTCATAAAAATTATTTGACTTATTTATTTGAAACTTACTTGTGGAATTTCTGAAACGAATACTAAAACGAATGATAAAATGATTATGTTCGGTAAATAATTGACCTCAGAGTAGGCCTAAAGCTGACATTTAAAGGAAACAATCTCACAAACATTCTGCTATATGTCAGAATATAATCAAAATATGTTAACTTACCTTTAAGTTGGCATGTTTCTCCATAGTAACCCGGAGCACAGCCGAGCGGACATTTACCGCCATTCATAGAACATGCTGTAATATTTTTGTCACAGTTGCATTTGAATTCACAGTCTTCGCCAAACCTACCATCTGGACAAATGGCTGTGAATTTTTGATAATGGTCAGTTAGAACTAGCAACGAAACACACAATTTACAATATACATTTTCTTACTTTATGTCTGTCTATCAGTCTGTCTGTCTATCTTTCTGTTGACCTGTATTTATTTCTATTGTTCGTCTTGTACTCGTTACGGGCCGAGGTAGATACAAAGATATGGTTCTGGCCTTTTTTAGTGGATTCGTTCATTGATGATTGATGTTGCTATAGTGCTTCTCTGATGTTGTCTGCACATCTTACTCTGGGTTTGGCTCTTGCTCTTCTGCCATCGCCTCTTTTAATATATGCTTTTAATATACATAACATGGTTTCTTCAGTGTTGCGTATGTCAAAGTGTAAAAAAATTACATAACAATGTGCTCCTAACAGGAGTATATTCCATCAATTTCATGTAAAGTAAGGATGAACCTGTGACAGATCCAGCTAGTCGGTAGAGGAGTTATTATTCTGGTCATGTTTTACACTTGATACACCATTTCTAGTTAAGGAGATAACTACAACAATGGCGATCGACTAACAATCATCAGTTCGCACGCTAGGTCTCCAAACGAGGCACAATATAACTACTTCTTCTTGTTAATCCTTCTAAATCCCTCTAAACTCCGGTCGGAGCATAAGGCACTCACAAGAGATCTCCACCCAATCCGGTATAGAGCAAGTAAGGACAACTCTCGTCAAGAACTGCTAGCCTCTCTTGTTTTCATCACATTATATTTGATTATTGAAGGCCCCGGTGTCACTGCAAACAAATTACAATCGATAATTGCTCAACGTGCCTTGCCAGCGTAATCATCCGAATTAATATATCATCTCCCAAACAAAGAAAGATAACTGTAGTCTCCAACATAGCAGTCTCAGCACACGCCAAAAGTCAAAAGGCAAAACCGCGCAGAAAGTGAACACAACTATCTGTTCCCTGCATACGATATCATCATTCGTCGTAAACAACTGGAATATCGAAACATGATCAAAACGGATGAGACACACAGCTCACGGTGTGCACAGAGCACTTAACTCAGTAACAAGCCGGACTTGGAATAAGAGGAAACTGCAACAAGGAAAACGTTTCATGCATAGCCTTCAATTGTTCCCGCCGTCTATCCACAACATACCGCGGAAGTTTCTCTTGAAACTGACGATCGTCGTATATTAAAAAAAAAAAAAAAGTATAGCGCTTGATGATGTTAGGCCATCGTTGTTGACTCTAATTCCGAACATATAGACACACAGTTAGTGGTCAGATTAACCCGTCGCACATCAAACAACAGACCGTAAGATTATCATACGGCCGGTCTAGGGACATACTGTCTAGGGATGTACGATGAGCCATTACGATGACGTAGCACACAAAAATCTTTAATCACGTATAGTCGCCATGTCCTTAATTGTCTGCCGCTTCTTCGTTTGCCAAGTGGTGCTCAAGTTAAACATTTGAACAACCGCCATGACTCCACACGTATTTGATGGGCATCAGTTCAACAACCACTTGTTTATTCCATATAAAATAGCCGTATATATTATAATCCATCTTTTCAATTCACACTAACGTCATTTCAGGGGGATTCGACATAGGAAGTGGCCTCGTTGAACGGTTTTGATAAACGAATTTGTTTTATTTTTCAGTCGCTGACATATGATTGTTTTTGTTTACACTTTTTTTAAATTGATCATACAGCCCCCTCAATAAAATGTCATTTGTGAATAGTTCTAAATACATTATTTGTGCTTCAAATGGAATTAAATATATACACATGTTGTCAATACAGATAACGTGAATAGAAAGAGAGCAAAGAGGGTCTATCGATGTCAATTTGTGTAACATCCTTCAACATAGTGGGAAGTAACACAAATTGTTGATTTCATTCCTGTCGTTCCTGTTTACATATCACATTACATTTTTTGGTAATAAATATGTCACTTATGTTACTAGCTGAACAACAATCATACAAAATGTGTACATATGGAACTAAAATTAAAATAAAGTAGACTCGTATGTACATTTTGAGAAGGAATTATTTTAATAAATTTTGAATTGGAAATGACATTTCAATGTTGTGTTTTTTATTTGTTTACTTATTTGCTAATTTCCATAGCACGTTTAGTATGTGATTGTTTTGTATAACAAAATATATTTGTGTGTGTTCTTTTAACATAATAATTGTACTTTTTGTTACAACTGTACGTGTACACAATTGTGCTCAAAAATTTAAATGCATCGAAACAAGGTTTTCAGCACCTCTCACATTTAAGAGTTCTAGGTGCAAAATGGTTCGTTCCATTTTTAGAACATGATGTAGGCGTTACGGTAAAACAACAGACGTATGTAAATAAATAATGGATGTTGTAGCTGTACTTGACATTCTGTAATTATAAATACATTTCAATGTACATTATTAAACATCGTTTATTCGTGTTTAATTTACGGTGTTATGGGCTACGGCGGGTGTTCGCAAACCCATTTTTCTCCTTCTGGCCACGGTCCACGACACAAGAAAGCCATTTTTTTTCTTAAACCAGTTCCATTTATTTTGTTTTGGTTCTTTCATTACTTGTTATCTATGTAGAGTTAGTTTTATTCACTCGCATATATGAGTGAGTTTTGTTTGTTTGTTCCTTTTGAAGGCCTATTGAGCCGAAACGTCGTTCGAATATGTGTAGTCTATCAGTTACGTAAAGGTTTTACCATACCGTTTTTTCTATATTCAATTAATTATCCCTCACATTTATCTTTACTGAAGCTTCAAATGTGTATGCATTCATTTGCATTTCTTTGCTTTGATCCCTTATTAAAATCATACTATCTATCTAAGATATCTGATCAATTGTATTTTGTTATTGATTATGTTGTAGGTTAATCGAATCTTGTTTGGCCTTAGACCCATAAAGTTGATAATTCAAGCTACAGTTTTATTCTTGATTTCCTGAGATCTGCTGGAGAAGTTAGAACTTGTCACTTAAAGGACGATGTTCACATCATCGACCAGTCTGTTTAGACCTGACATATGATTCAATGAAGAGTTCCACCATGAACGTTTGAATTAGCTAAAGAGAAGTTAAACTGTTGAAGGTTTAATTCCTACACAAGATTACTTGAAAGTTAACTATATAATCAGAAATACAATAAATAAAATACAAAAATGTAACTTAGTGATTGTGTTGTGTGTCATTTTACTTCAAAATATAGTTTATATCCTTTATCAATCATATATAACAGAGATCGATTAAACAAGAATAGTCCATTTGTATGTGTGTATATGGCATATGAATTAATTCAATTATGAAAATGTGCTAAGTATTCTGACGCTCCAAGTTTCAAACTTGATGCTATTCGTTATTCCTTTAGTTCATTTATTTGACATTGTTATTTCTTCCTCTGTTTTGCTAAATAATTATAATGTTTTCCCTTTCGTCTCTGACTTACATTAGTTGCAATGACGTGCAATAAAAGTTACTATCATAGAGGTCATGGTACATCTGTTATCATTTTGATAGATACATCGATATCATCAGAGATTCATGGGTAGAGACAGAGTCAGTTCCTTTCTAGAAATGTCATTTTCTCATTAGCCCAAAGTCATAGTTGAGCGCTGGTATGGCTGGCGTGTGATTTCACTAGAATCAGCAGTGTGTGTCCATACTTTACTGTCATGGAACACAGTCACAAGAAACCCTAGTAAACCTTTTGATAATCCACATCGGATGTTCAACCAGTTGATAGTATTTATGTTCTCAAAGTGTTTCCTTCATTCTTGTTTTAAAAATTACTCAAGTTTGTAAAGTATATTGTTGTATCTCTAACATTTACTTTCCAGATGATATGACATGTTCTCTTATCATTCTCATTTTTAAACAGTGTTTTGTAGAATTCATCATAATCATTGTGTGATGTCTCCGCATCGAAGGTTGGCTACCATGAAGCGCCATTCTGCTCTGATTCTTGTTTTTATGGTGTAGGTTGTCCTAGGCTGACCTGTCAATATTTTGATGTTACTCGTCCATGTTAGCCCTGATCTGCCTCAGTCTCTATCACTTTGTATTTTCCCGTCCAATATTACTTTTAGCAAGCAGTTATGCCTTTTAAACATGCCTCAAAAATTGTACATTTGTTGAATTAAATGTGTATATTTGTGACGCTTGTTTTCTGCTTTTTAAATTGTGTAATAATAACTATTCTTCATTTACACTTTTCTGTTTGCTATTTCCTATTTTATTTTTGTTCTGCATTCTCCACTGTAGAACACACCCATTGAAAATGGTCATAATGTTGCAGCCTTCCACGTCAATTTGGAAATGCACATTTATATAATTTTAAACTATTTGTTTTCCTTAGTTCACCGTCACTAGAAGATGCCCAATTCTACCAATCATGATATCACAGTCGAGATAATAATATAATTTATAAATTGTAAAAACGTATATAATTAATTGTTCCAAATATTCTGCTTTTGCGTTTTGTCTCGAATAGCAATGCCTGCTTTAAATAAATAGTTGACTCCAGGGTAAATGCTGACATTTAATGGATAACAACACAAGAAAGACACAGTGAGAGGTTTAATGTGTTCACTCACTTTTAATATTGCACGCACTTCCTGTGAAACCAGCAGCACATCCAGATTTACATCCACCAGTATCAGCAAAACATTGTTCGTATTTGTTTGCACAGTGGCATTGGTGTTCACATTCTCGACCATAGCTACCCAGCAGGCAATTAGTGTCTGTGGATACATGATACTGGTGGGGTTAGTATAGGAAACTGCAGGGATTACATTACAACTGTCTTCAAATTATGTTTTCATCCATTGAGATCCCTTTATTGGGTGCCGTCTCCATATCGAAGGTTGGCTCTTCTGTTTTGTTATTTAATGTCCATGTTTCTGCACCATACAGTAACGTTGGTCAAATGTAGCATTTTACTATTTGTTGTTTTAGTTTCAATGTTATTTGTTCCAGTGTGAAGTTAACCGCTGGCGTTATAAATTATAAATCAATGTTCAAGTCAGTCTTACAATTTTTAAAAGCTCATGAAGTCCTATAACAAAGGTGGCGCTGTGAACATAGATTTATAGAACCAAACCAGTTGTGATCAGAAATGTTTCGGAACCATATAATTAGTCAACATTAACTGTTGTACGCAATCTAATGAGTTTGCTAGCCTGTTGGTCTCATTGTATGATTTGATTTTACTACTGATTCAAATAACGAGGTGTCAACTTCTTATGACGTAAAGGCTTACACTGTAATGGATCCATGAGCATGTTGAAATACCAGCAATATAAAAGCAGATAGGTAATCTATACTTGGAGCATCATTACTTGAGCTAACAACACGGACTATGATTAATAATTTCAAAGCAGATTCATAGATGTAACTATCGGTAAGTATAGCTGATCCAGTGGGCCATTAGCAAAACTAGCCATAATATAAAAAGTCCAGAACAAATCCACACTCAATGACTACATTAAATAACAAAATATAGAAAACCAGTCTGATCTTTCAGATGAGAACAGAAGGTGTTCCTGTCAGTCAACACCTAACAAGGCAAGACTACTGAATACATTAAATTGTCGGTAATAAAACCACAATGTGGAAACAGGCAATTACAACAAATGTCAATGTTGTTACAGGGTAGAAAAATGGAGAATATATAATGTTGCTTCAACTATATTTACCGATTGGTACTATGAATGAATCTGCTTTTAAATTATTAAAAATAGTCCGCGATACTGTATTACTAGCATAAAATCCTAAAGATCTACAACAATTACTTAATGTAATAAACATGACAAGCAACAAACCCGGACTAGGATTGAATATGAAACAGACAAAAACTATGATCATAAACAAAGAACATTCTCAATAATATCAAAGTTGAAGGACTACATCTGGAGACAGTTCAGAGCTACAACTACCTGGGACATGCTATAACCAATGATGGATATGTACATCCGAAATGAACAAAATAATAGGTATGGCAAACAGTAATGTTAATGCTGTGAAAAATATACTAACATTAAAACAAATAACACCAGGGCTAAAACTAAGAATAGCAAAATGTTACATCTTGTCAAAATTCCTGTATGGTGCAGAAACATGGACATTAGACCTGAAAACAGAACAGAAAATTGGAGTCTTTGAAATGTAGATCAACAGAAGAATAGGTAGAATTGGATGGAAAGTAAAGAAAACAAACGAAGAAATTTTAAAACAACTAACAATGAAATAAAACTACTAAACACAATTAAAACAAGACAAATGACATTTGTACCACATTACCCCAACAATCTTGTGCTGAAGGTCTGTACAATTTATAGTCACTAACACCATATTCCCTAAACGCCATTTATCGTCACGAGGCCTCTTTACTTTTTTTTTTTTAATGAAATGTTTGGGGCATGTTAAAAAACACAACAGCTTAATACAAGTTAAATTGGAAGGAAAAATGCAAGGCAAAAGAGGCAGAGGCAGACCAAGACTAACATGGACGAGTAACATCAAAAGATGGACAAGCCAACCTATGACAATCTGCACCATCAAAGCAAGAGACAAAGTGTAATGGCGCTCCATGGTAGGCAACTTTCGATGCGGAGACGGCACTCAATGATGATGATATAACGCGAGAAAGAGAAACGGGAATGTTCAATTGTTTAATACAATGGGATAAAGGTAGGGGTGGGTTGGAGGTGTTGGTACATTGATCCAGCGAGACACGCATGAACTGAGAACAGAAAGAAACTAGTTGGGCATAGAAGTTCTGGGAAGGATTGAATAGTGAACGATAAACGGTTTGATAGCGTCAGGTGATGTCATGGTCACTGAGAAGGTGATTATTACGGAGACATAGACATAATTTGGACTATTAGGTCCGGGTAGAAGTGAAAGATGGTTGTTTTGGGGCAGATGGCCAGCGAAGGTTTTCATCACAAGGTTGTAGAATAGAACGTTATAATGTTAGAAGTTGTGTTGAAATATAGCAGGAGAAATGTGTTATAGATTGTTACTGAGAATTGTGCCTAATAATGAAAGGATATTGTGAAGCTAGATTTAAATATGATAACTAAGTGATGTCTCCACGCAGTAAAGAATTTGGAAGTCGAGAGTATTAATAAAATAGAAATGGTTGAGTAGCTAATGAGAAATTATCATCTAGATGTTCACATTATTGTATATAAGTGGTTATGTATCAGAATAAATCCAACTATTGAAGAAGAAAGATAATTACATGAGAAAGTCTACAAGTTGCTCGAAAGTAACTTCAGATTGTGATGACATTTAATGAAGTAAAAACATTTACTGTTGTTGGTAAGACAATAAAATGAACTCTAGATACTCAAGAAGGTGTTAAGTTGGTTAATTAATCGATGACATTGTGAGAGAAAGTTTTCAAGTATTCACATGCAATATTTAAGCCACAAAGGAAGATGGTTGCTAAATCTCATGGCTAATGTGTGTTGCCAATGTATGCTCTTTATGATTCTTAGATCCTTGCCGTCAAATTTCCATTTTTCCAAAATATTGATTATTTCCACATGCTTTACTTTGTCAAATGCTTTTGTGTAATTTATAAAGCACATATATAGTTCGTTCCTTACCTCTATATGACGTCCTATCAATGTTCTCTTGTTGTATATTGCAGTATTGGTATTTTCTTTCTTCCACAAATAAACATTGTTCCTCATTCATTTCTGGTTTTATTTGGTTCCTTTTGCTTCCCATGATGATGTTTTAAAATATGTTGCTTATATCACGTGACTAATAGTCCGATGGTCTCCGCAATCACATTCGCCTGACCTCTTTGGGATGGCTACAGAGATAGATTTTAGCAGACCTTCGGTTATCTGCCCACTGTTATTTATGTCATTGAATTGTTTCGTTAAGACTTGTGCTCCCAGCTCTCCTAATGCTTCTATATCTCCCATTGTTATGGTGATGGTACCTGAAGCTTTGTGTCTTTTAATGTGCTGAATTGCCCCTGCTCTCCATTATGCATTATTGGCGGTTTTCTCTTTCTCTCTCTCTCTCTCTCTCTCTCTCTCTCTCTCTCTGCGATCATGACTCAATCAGAGTAGGATTCCAGACTCTCACATGAAGTCAGCTGTCAGGCTAAGTGTGTTGATCGCCCCCACAGACAGAACATCACAATTAGAGTCTGCCAGATCTACTCTGATTGAACACCCGTTAAAACGTTGCACTGTGTTCTGCGCCAGGGGCCCAGTGCATCCGATTTCAGCCAGCATTTTATTCAGGCTTGCTTTCTTTAGCCTTTGATTGTCCCCAGTCTTCCTGCAAGGCAGCAAATGATCTTTTCTGTAGGGGGATTCTGCCCTTAGATGGTCGGCCCTCCCAGGTTGACGAGCACCATCTGCCCGAGTCTCTAGAGGTGACTAACACAGACATGCACACACACAAATATGAGATATGACTAACATAAACATTCACACAAAGATATGAGATATCACTAACCCAGACATGCACACACAAAGATATGCCACATGACTAACACAGATACACACTAAGATATGAGATATGACTAAACATAGATACACAGAAAGATGTGTGACATGATTAACACGGACACACCAAGTTATGAGATATGACTAACATGGCACACACCAAGATATGAGACTTGGCTAGCACACACACACACACACACACACAAGCTAAGATGAGCCATGGCTAGCACAGAAACTCATTAAGATATGAGCCATGGCTAGCACGGAAATACACTAAGATATGAACCATGTCTAGCACAGAAACACATTAAGATATTAGCCATGTCTAGCACGGAAATACATTAAGATATGAACCATGGCCAGTACGGAAATACAATAAGATATGAACCATGGGCATCAGGAACTGTGTACCTTATTCAGAAAACTGGCATGTTCGCTAGAAGTAGAACAGTCCGAACTATCATGAACACTTTGTTGCTAGAATTGGGGTATATGAGATATGGGAATGCCCTGCCTGAAGTGGCACCAATCTGTTCTAAAGTCTATAGACTACGGAATATGTTAAGGGCAGATGATGAAGCAGTCAGTGGGTGAACAGGAAGAGAAATAAAAGTGATTCATTTATATTGTGAGAATAGAGACTATCAAGCTGGCGATTCTGTGTCTTTAGTTATTCATTTATATTGTGAGAATAGAGACTATCCAGCTGGCGGTTCTGTGTCTTTAGTTATTCATTTATATTGTGAGAATAGAGACTATCAAGCTGGCGATTCTGTGTCTTTAGTTATTCATTTATATTGTGAGAATAGAGACTATCCAGCTGGCGGTTCTGTGTCTTTGATTGAATTGTTTAGATTTGGTCTTTCACAGGGGTGATTGATATATTCTGTCCATCGTTCCATTATGTTCTCTTCTATCATTATTATTTTTCCTGCCTTTGACTTCACAAACTGAAACGTTGACCTCTTTCCGCCATTTTGTCACATTTCAACTGTAACCACCCTTCATTTGCTTCTCTGCGTTTGTTTTGGATATCCTTGAGCAGTCTTTTGTATGTCAGTTCTTACTTATCTTTTCCTCTTTTGTCCATTAGTTTTATTATTTCTTCTGATATCTGTTTCTTTTCTTTATTCTTTTAGTCACTGGTATTATTGATTTTGATGTTGGCTGAATCGATTATTTGACCATTTCTCACTGCCCCTCATTGTACTTGTTTTCTCATTATATCGAGATGTTACTATCGTCATGTACGTATCACTCATCTGTCAATTTAATCTAAGTATATCTATAGCTCGTTTCAAATCATGTGCCCAACTTCAAAACGCTATTACTCTCTAACCGTTTGTTAAAAACTGTTGAAATTTTCCAAATGTTATTAGAATGCAAAAGACCCTTTAAATGTATATTTAACAAATATCTTGCAGCTGCAATTTTCATAAAGCGGCGATATTTCTTTGATGTTTGTCAAAATTGTAAATTGTAAAGCCCTAAAGAATAGAAATTACCGTAGTTGCTGGTCTATGATTAATTTTCACTAGGTAAAGGCGTGGCCGTAATGGGGAAATAAATGGATAAGACAAAACACCAGGAGACTTATTGTCTGCTCAGTTCGAGGACGGACGATAATATCAAGGTATACCTGTATGTCCAATTTTCATAGTTGTGTGGTCCTGAAAAGGACCGTTTGTTGAACTAATTTAAGGTAATATAGGGGCCAACATTGTGGGGGCTATATACTTTCATTCTGAATCAGACGAGTCTGAAGGATTAATAACTGTTTGGGGTTGAACATTCCACAAACCATAATTTTTTCCAATATTCCTCTTCCTGTTTTAAGACGTGGTCTTCTCATTTAGCCCAATAGTCGTTGTCTATATTTAATAAAGCGAGATTACCAAGAGTCTTTACATCGCATATTTTGAATGTTGTATTTTCATCTGCCACTTGTCCTTTTAATTTTGCCTAGATTAGTTCTATTGGATTTAAATGAGCATGGTAAGGTGGCAGCCTCAAACTTATATGACCGTGCTCTTGGATAATCTGATCTATTTGAAAAATCTTTGTCCTTTGTTTTTGCTTTACTAGAGATAGTAATTCAGGTTTTAAGTACATGTTATTAAATTGTATGTGCTCCTTTGTGAGCCATATCTTAATAGCATCTTTTGTACTGGATGACGTCGGGACTTTATCTTCAAGTGCAACAATGTTGTGGTACGCTGCATTGTCCATTATTATTAGGCAAGATGGTCGATCTAGTGATGGGAGAACAGAATTTTCAATCCAATGTCTAAATATGTGACCATTCATCTCAGAGTGATAATCCCGATTGTCTATGGATTTTGAAAGAAAAATGAGCTCTGCATTGTGTATTAGTCCATGTTGACGACTACCTGCATGAGAAATTATCAAGCGCTGTCCTTTGCTGCTAGGTATTAATCTCTTAATCTTTCCATCTGATGACTGCCATTCCCTTTGGTTAGTGTGGTGATCATTGATCCATGTTTCATCCAAGTACACAATATCATAACCTTGCTTGCGCACCTCTTTTACTTCACGTAAGTACTTGCTTCTCATGACTACTATATGTGGCTTCTCACAGATGATGTTTCGTCATTGGAATACTTTCTGAATGTAAAGCCTGCAGCTCTCACATTCCTCCATAATGTAGACTTTGATATTTCAATACTGTTGTTCTTTTTCAGCGATACTTTTAATTTTCTTATTGTAACAGTTTCATTCATACCCAACATTTTGCGAATTTCACTTCTAATAAGTTCACTGACGAAATTATCCAACATTTTTGCTCTTCCTTGTGATTTTGTATATTTGGAACATTGACGGTCACGTGGTTGAATCCAGCGATAAAATGACCGTTTAGATAAATCCAAAATGTGTCTTGTCCTATTCTCAGGGTTTTCTAAAGCATGAAATAATCTTCCTCGTTTAGCCTCTGTGCAAAAATAGTCATACATTTTTATTGCGATGCGAACTGCAGAATTTCATTTTAAGACTCATGATAAATGTTATTGTTCCACGTCTGCGCCGTTGAATGAACGGAAATGGAACACACAATGTCTCGTGTTTATTACAAGTGTCTAATTGTGTTAGAAAATCTCGGTTAAAGCGTGCAATCACGTCAATTGTACCGTGTATGGATTTTTAATCGCTATTTTTAACTTAAAATACTTGAAACATTAAGTTTTGACTACATCAATGGGTGGTTATAAATTTATATAAATCAAATAAGCAACAATAATAACCAAATGTTTTTTTTTAATGAAATTAATTCCCTGTTGGGTTCTAATCATTATAACTTTACATGCAAATTTTGAAAAAGTTACAAAAAGCGGTTAAAAAGATATCGATTTTAAAAGTTGGGCACTAGTTATGAAACGGACTATAGTTGTAATTGCACATCTTTTAAGGGTGCATGTGTCTTATTCAGTTATATTATCATTTTTCAGCTACTGCTACATTGTTACTATTGAAATCTGCTCATGGTCTTGTTTCAATAGATGTTAGGCCATTCCTGAATCTTCTCTGTAGGAGCATAACATGTATGTGATTGCGAAATTTGCTTTCTGGGCGTGTCAGTGTCCATAGACGTCTGGTGTGTTGCTTGAACCAGCTCTTACCTATAATCATCTCACGAGTCTTTTGCCCAATCTATCAATATTTCCCCTCTCTCATGTGTCTCTCCTATTTCTTTCTCTTGTGGCAGCCTCAACCATTAACACTTAATGCTGCTGTACAATTTCTCTGTTGTTATATCTCCAACGTTGTCCACATCGGGCTCTGCGTCCTTCTATTTTTGTGTATGCCCAATTTAGTCTAGTTTAGTTTCGTCGACGGATCATCCTTAGTGTACATCGTTTAGTCTAGTTTAGTTTAGTCGACGGATCATCCTCAGGGTACATCGTTTAGTCTAGTATAGTTTAGTCGACGGATCATCCTCAGTGTACATCGTTTAGTCTAGTTTACTTTAGTCGACGGATCATCCTTAGTGTACATCGTTTAGTCTAGTTTAGTTTAGTTGACGGATCATCCTCAGTGTACATCGTTTAGTCTAGTTTAGTTTAGTTGACGGATCATCCTCAGTGTACATCGTTTAGTCTAGTTTAGTTTAGTCGACGGATCATCCTCAGTGTACATCGTTTAGTCTAGTTTAGTTTAGTTGACGGATCATCCTCAGTGTACATCGTTTAGTCTAGTTTAGTTTAGTCGACGGATCATCCTCAGTGTACATCGTTTAGTCTAGTTTAGTTTAGTTGACGGATCATCCTCAGTGTACATCGTTTAGTCTAGTTTAGTTTAGTCGACGGATCATCCTCAGTGTACATCGTTTAGTCTAGTTTAGTTTAGTCGACGGATCATCCTCAGCGTACATCGTTTAGTCTAGTTTAGTTTAGTCGACGGATCATCCTCAGTGTACATCGTTTAGTCTAGTTTAGTTTAGTCGACGGATCATCCTCAGTGTACATCGTTTAGTCTAGTTTAGTTTATTCGACGGATCATCCTCAGCGTACATCGTTTAGTCTAGTTTAGTTTAGTCGACGGATCATGCTCAGTGTACATCGTTTAGTCTAGTTTAGTCTAGTTTAGTTTAGGCGACGGATCATCCTCAGTTTACATCGAATATTTCCACAAGTGCCCTCCTCGCCAGTATCTAACTCAGCGTGTTGAGCCTGATGACTCCAGTTCTGTGTTGATTTGTTATTCGTCTGTGATTCCCCATGCAGCGCTCCGTTCTGGCATACCCAGGTTTGACACCGATGTTCGTGCGTTCTGAACATGGTTGAAGATGATCATTGATTGAGTCATCAGCGCATGCCGCCCTGAGGGCTCTCATTATGTCGGCCTGGTCCAACGCGCATCCACAATGACCTGTATGATGCGGCAATGTTTGTATTTTCTATAGTTGAACAAACCATGGTATATGTTGTCCTTGTAGGTTAATCGAATATGATTTCTATTCCAACTCTTTCTAGTACAACTGCGTTTCTGTTTTTGTTTCTCCCGGTCACTCCTACAACCTTTCTCAAACTTGTAATTTTCGTGCTGATTAACATTTGTTCTCGCTTCATGTAAATGACTGTGTTTAGCAGTGATAACACAATATGATAATAAATATGATTTTCACAAGATATTTCTCTGTCCATATCGGCATTCTCTGAGATGTAGAATAGAGGGTCTCAGTCTCAATACTTCAATATTTTCATGGGACGAATGTTAATTTGTTTATTTATTTTCTCAACATATGAGAATGCAACACCGTGATATGTGTACTCACTACACTTCAACCAATTAATAGTCCAATCATGCTAGATTCCACCAACTAATCCAACTATTGACGCCACACTCTTCCCACAAGGAGAACCACAGATGCAGACATGTATTTTCAAGACAAATGGCTGTAAAGAGCACCCATTCTATAGCTGACAAAGATCAAGTCAGGCAAAATTAAGCCAAACAGTCAAGTTTAAATAAATTGTTTATCGAAACAAAATACATACCTCCAAATACCTGAAGCTCACAAATAGTTATAGTATTTTGTTTGTTTTTTGCCGGTAACATAGAGTGTATCAGTATCTCTTTTACAGGTAACACAATGTTTTCTTCTTGCACCCTGTACACTTCACGGGGAATTCTGTTAGTGTCTCTATATGTAGACACACCTTTCCCGAATTCATTGTAAAATACTATTTTTAATCCTTTATGTAGAAAGAGTATAGAACAAATATTACATAATTAAAATTTATACCAAGCAAGTGAAAATAATGAAGAAAGAACGAGCAACAATAATGACAGAATGAATGATGGAAGTAAAAAAGGAGGGAGGGAGGGCGAGAAAAGCATGGAAGGAAGAGCTAAGGAAGGAAAGAAGGATGGAGGAATGAAAGGAAGGTATGCGACAGACTGGAGATCATCAAGTGCGATCCGCAAAAACAACATGTGGCTCTCGATGCGTCAGTCGAGAGTAATACAAAATCGACTTCCATAGCCGTCCGCCACAGTCTTACCATGAGTAGACTGTCGGTGCTATAATACGCCTTATGTCATTTTACGTGTGCTGTGTTTGCTACGACCAGGACTGCAGCTGTCTTTCTTTGTTTGGATATTCTATGAGATGTTAATTCGGATGATTCCACTGGCACGAGCGGTTAACCAATTATGGTTTTCCATTCGTTTGCAGTGATACCGGAACCTTCGAATAACCATAACCATAACTATACAGTCTTACCTTGGTTGTAGCTATCATCCTCAACACCAACTCTGTTTAGTTATATTACTGGTGGATCTCATGTCGACATTCTGATAAACCACGTCCTATATTGTTGACATCCGTTATATTGTTGACTGTGAGACTAACATGAAGACTAACCAAAGAGTCTCAGACATAATCAAACGACGAGCACCCAAGTTAGGGATACCTCATACCTGGAGCTACAATACCGAAACCATTCTGCCCATCATATATGTCTCCTCATGGAAAACATAGAATGCCAGAACTTCAGGAAAATATAACAGGAATCATGAAAAAGGTCACCCAATCAGACACAGAAATAAAACATGTAGCAGATAAACATATACACGATACCTACCCACAGGACTCTTGGTCCCACACATGTAATAGTAAAGTAGTAGTGAACCAGAATATAGTAGAAGGTGTGCAAATATAACAATATGGGGAAAATATAACATAGGTGCGTAAGTTCAAGATGGAGCGGTCTGCAATTCTAGAAGGGTGAAAGAGATGACGTAATATGTAGTAACTAGGAGACAACGGAAAGTTAGAGTGGCAGAATTGGATTGGTTGAAGGAGGAACCATGGGATAGAAAATAAGGGGATATATAAGCCTGGGAGAGCTTCAGAGGTCAACGGAGAACACACAGCGTTTAGTAGAGTAGAGTCAAACAGTAGGTGTAGTCAGAAGTAGCCGTTAGGCTCTCCTGGGTCAGTCCAGCAGTCTGAACAAGTACAAGAAGGTATAAATAAACTTTGTAATGTTGTAAAGAAATCTTGTTGGTCATTCATTAAAGTGTAGTCTGACCTTTGCATGGGGTGACGCGGCGACACATATACACAGATGGCTCTGCAACAAATGCAACCAGAAATGGAGGGGGGGGGTGTTCTTGACGCTGAACAATCAGGACGAGATCACCAAGTCAATAGCTACTGGGAAATTCTCAAACAACTTTAAATCAGAAGCTGAGGCTATAAGAGATGCTGCAACAATGGCTACTCAACACAAAAATAACATGCACAATAAATTGGTGATTCTGACTGATGTACTGTCAGTATTATCAGCTCTAAAAAGCCACAAGAACAATGAACTAGATGACTTGAGAACAACCCTGGACCAACTATGCAATAACTTCCAGAGAGTAGTCATTCAGGGGATGCCATCACACTGTAATATACACGGGAACGAACGCGCAGACAAATTAGCTAAAGAGGGAGGGAGATTACCACAAGAGAACCATCCGCGCAGTTATGATGAAGCCAAATCCATCCACAAGGGTCAGTTCCATGAAAAATGGAAACGAGAACACCCAAATCATAACGCGAGTAACGGATAGCACCAACTATCAAGGAGGGATCAAGTCATCATACTTCGCCTACGCACAAGCCACAATAGAATGAGAAATCACATGTTGTCATATGCCACTACACACTGGATAATATGACTACAAGCTACAGGATTGCCCCCCCCCCAGTACACGGCATCCTAAGAAGAGCAATGTGGTCCACGCCCACATCCCTGGAGGAGAAACTATATGGGTCAATCGATTCGCTTAAACAGATAGCTGACTTCATGAAAGAGTCTGGAATCCTACTCTGATTGAATCTTGATCGCTGAGAGAGAGAAAGAGAGAGAGAGAAAGAGAGAGAGAGAGAGAGAGAGAGAGAGAGATTTCTCGAGCTGTTGTATTTGATCAATAGCACATGGGTTGTTTGTGATTTGCAGCCGCACTGGGTAGCCATTTCCTTTTCGTTTTGACCTCGGTTTGCACACATGATAGACATTTTGTTTTCTTTCGATTGTTTTTGTTTTGGATGTTTCGTTAGTAGTTGTGCGTTTTTTTTTGTTTGTTCCTGCTGAAGGCCTATTTGGCCGAAACGTCGTTTAGTCTGTGCCGTCCCTTTATCACGTAAAGCTTCTTACATACCATTTTTTTCTATTTTTTAATTTGTCCTTACATTCAGCTTTACTGCAGCTTCGCATTTTTATGCCTTAACCCTTTATTTGTGATGTAACAATCTACCGCTCGTCTTAAACCCCTACATGTTTTCGTGCTCTGCGTTAAGGGTTAAGTGTGCAACCTATTGAGAGTTGGACATTGTGTTGTGTGTATTCATAGTTATATCTTTAATAGACAAGCAATACCTGAAAGTCATAACAAGTTTTGGATGCCAAAATTTGGTCGATCTGATGGTCATCGGCTAGATTATGTGGGCTTTAACACATTTCACGATCACCAATTAACACTACTGGGTGGTGTTTTACAACAGTCTGATCCTCAAAGAGCAGCAGATGATGAATACCTCTAAAAACCTTCTGATTCTGCGTAGTTGAGATCCATTTAAGAGAAGGTAAATACTTTCTATAGCTCACTGGCAGCCTGCAATACAAAACCATCTAACAAAACGCAAAATAATCTGGCTAGAGGCGAGGGACACGCTAAATTTGGTTCGGCCGAAGATAACTGGTTATATTTCATAACACTTTCAGAAAAAAAAAAATGGTCAAAAACTCGAAAATCAGGTAGTCTTTTGTGTGGAATAGTCTCAATAAGATGGGCGTATTTGAAGAATTGGAGTTTGTATCTCTAGTCTTACCTAAGGCTGAAGTGAACACAGCACCTGCGGTAGATCGGCTTCAAGAAGTGTGACAATGTATTGGTCGAAGCCACGTCGGATGATGCGAGTCTCGTAAGAGTAGTTACATAAATCAGTAAAGGTCTGAGTGATGTAGACTAAGTTGGGGAAAAAACTGGCTGCGACTCTTCCGGGAATTATTGGTAGCATCGTGTCCTGGCTCTTGAGTTTCTGATGTAAAACGGTCGGGTAGTTCACACAAATTATATGGGCTCTCGTGACTGCTATCGGTAGTCTGTTGAATGTGGCCGGTCTAGAGTAGTTAGACCGAAAGAGCAAGTACGTTGACCACACTCTCAATGAGTCCGATCTTTTCATGATGAATATGACCAAGCATTGGGCACCCCATCTTGTTCTACTCATCTACTTGTGAAGAGCCTCGTTTGTTGTCTCTACGGTTACGATTTGGGTTATGGAAGACCCTGTATCACTGCAAACGAATTAAAATCCATAATTGTTCAACCACACGTTCCATTGGAATCATCCGAATTAATATCACATCTCCAATCAAAGAGATAGCTGTGTCCCATCATAGCAGTCTCAGCACACGTCAAAAGACATAAGGCGAAACCGCGCAGAAAGTGAATACAACCAGCTGTCCCCTGTCATACGATATCATGATTCATCGTAAACAATCGTAATATCGAAACATAATCAAAACGGATGAGACACACATCTCGCGGTGTGCATATATCACTTAACTCAGCAGCTCCCGAAACAAGCCGAACTGGGAATATGAGGAAATTGCAACATGGAACATCTTTCATGCATAGCCTTCAATTGTTCCCGCCATCTATCCACAATATACCGGAAGTCCACGTTCTCTTGAAATGATGACCGTCGTAGTTTTTTTTTTAAATGTATAGCGATTGATGATGTTAGACCATCGTTGTTGACTCCAATTCCGAACATATAGACACACATTTAGTCGTCAGATTATCAACTCGCACATTAACTAGCTCCCTTTAGATTACTGATTACTCTTGTGAAAGCAGCCCACGACGAATAAAACATTGTGCACATTTCCTAAATAGATAAAAACTGCGACTGACGAAGTAGTTTACATTAATATGTAACAAGGAAATAACTTGCGCCGAATGAATTCCAACAACTGTCATGAGCATCACCAACGTGACGTAAATTGCAGATCAAGTCTAGACGGTGGAAGATCGTATTCACAACACTCGATTTGTCAAAAATGGACTGTTGTCGGCGTACGGCTTTGCTTTAGCGGCGCACATATAATAAAAATAGATCGTCATTTTACTTTAACGCAGAAAAGTGCAATGGAGAACCGAAATTAATCAGAACCTGAATGCAGCGATCGAGAGAATGTGACCTATATCCAGCATCTTTACAACGGAAGTCCACATTAGCTACAAAAATAGAAATATAAGATATGCTTCGACGTTCTGGTAAAAGCTTTCATCGGGTACACAACAAAAATATACACAGATTAGTATGAAAAAACGAATACTATTTTGAAATAAACAAAGAAATGTAATCACAGGTGTGTTTATCAAGTCTTTAATGATTATTGTGTGAACGAAAAGAAAGAAAAAAAGATGCTTGATATTTTGATTTTGTTGCCTCTTATGTCAGTTACGGAGAGTATATAATACCTTGCAGGAATGTAGCTTACACATTGTATTAGTAATTACTCTACTATCAAAAAATGAAAATACCATCTATTCAGGTCAAAGCCAAACTATTTACCTTCAAAGTAGCAATGATGAATGTTTTACAACTTTCTTGATTCTATTTTTGTATGTGGACCATTGTTATGATTTTCCTCGATCGTTTCGTTATTCAGTCTTTGATATTTATTTACGGGCTAAACCACGTTTTGCGGCTCTACCAGTAAAACACAAAAGGCACATTAAGGATAACTAAGAGATGTGTACTTTAGATGCGTCTATATGGGAGACACATAATATTAAATGAATATTATTATAGAGGAAGACTTCCGAGGCGATAATCAGCGAATCAATTCAGAGAAAGAGGTATGTTTGCAACACTTGGGAAAAAATGACAAATAATCAAAAACAGAAAACGATATATCCAATAAGACCGAAGCAGGATGGAACCCGAACTCAGTGGCACAGCGGGTAGCCACGAAAAGCCAAACGCTAGGGAACACTGCCACTCAGCTAACTAAAAAATTAATTATCATGGAAGTGTCTTTCACGCAGGTGTTCTCATGACTATAGCATAAGGCTGCGATCACAGCTCGGAAATAGATTGTATATCTATATTTTTCCTATTAAGACAAGTATCTCCCGGATAGGTAAGGGCTGAATACTTGCGTTGCAGACAAACATTTAGGACGAAACAGCACGAATAGTAGTTTCCAGTGGTTTAGGATTGAGACAAATAATAACTTAATATTATTATAAAGGGAAAAAGGTTAAAAAGGGAAAAGAAAGGTTCCGTAACAGCGTAAAGGAAGCCAAAACCTTCACAGGAGCAGATATTAATTCAGATCACAATCCTGTAATGATTAAAATGAAAATCAAACTAAAGAGAAACAAGCACAAGTCTAATTATCAACAATAGCACTAGACATAACAGCTTTAACTTAAAAAGATATTAAAGATACCTACACAATACAAGTAAAGAACATATACCAGAAGCTGCTAGAAGAAAGAATTGAACAATACAGAAGAGAACATTCTGATGAAAAAGTAACAACCAAATGGCATGCATAAAGAAAAGCATACAAGAAACCTGCGACACCTTACCCACAAGTGAAAAGAACAAAAAACAAAATTAGATAACTAACACCATCCTTGAAAAACTGTAAGAAAAAAGGCAGGCGAAGAACACTGCCCAATACAATAAAATAGATAATGAAATACGCAAAATGTGCAAACAGGCAAAAGAAGACTATCTATTGACCTTTCGAGCCGTAACCGGCCCATAGGGCGTAGACCAAGATACACCTTCTCCTATATGAATTTTTGTTCTAGCAGTTTTCTTTTAAAGATATTTTATCAAATCTCGCCATCTGTCTCTGTTCTGTGCAAGCAGTTCTATCTCATTGAGGGAGCCGATTCCTGCTGCTCTTGCCTCTCTCATCAATGTTCTTCTCAGTGTCTCCCTGGGTCTTCCTCTTTTCTTTTACCTGTTGTTTCCCATATGAGGGCTTGCTTTGCTATTCGATTATTATCTCTTCTCATCACATGTCCAACGTATGACCATCGTCTTTTCTTTATTACTGAAGATATTAGTGGTTGATTGGCGATTTCTCTAATTTCCTCGTTTGTTTTGAATTCGTTCCATTCTATACCAAGTATTTTCCTTAGACATTTATTTTCGAATGCGTTCAACTTTGTTTCTATATCTCTTGTTGTTTTCCAGCTTTCACACGCATACGTAAGGGTTGATAGTACATTTGATTTGAATAGCCTAAGTTTTGTGTTTGTGCTAATGAGTTTTGATTTCCACAACTTTTCAAGGCTTCTGAAAGACATTGCTGCTTTAGCCAGTCTGATTCTAATTTCTTTGCTCGTATCCCCTTCTCGATCAATGTGACTTCCAAGATAGATAAAGTGATCGATCTCTTCTACTGGTTTGTTTTCCATGTATATTTTGTCACTTGTTGGAATTAAACTTTTCATGACTTTAGTCTTTTCATGATTGACCTCAAGCCCAATTTTGCTGGCTATTGATGATAGTTCATTTGTTTTCCTGCATCGTTTTTATCTGACTGCTGATGAGAACTATGTCATCAGCAAAGTCGAGGTCCTCCAAATGGTCTCCTTGTATCCATTCGATGCCTTTATTACCAGTGCAGCATTTCTTCATTATGAAGTCCATAACAATTCCAAATAACAAGGGCGATAAAATACATCCTTGTTTAACCCCAGTTAAGATACTTCTTAAAAGAAGACTGGCTTAGCTAAAATAGTATAGAAATAGAAACTATGGAAAGCAAACAAGACTTAAGAGGAATGCACACAGAAATAAAAAGAATGAATAATACAAATTTTAAAAAGCCACAGAAGGTGGATGCATTGGAGACAAAAAAAAGGAAAAATGCTAACAGACAATAAATATAGTATAGATAGATGGCAGGAATATATAACAAAACTATTTAATGATCAAAGGGACAAGAAACCAGTTATAAAATGTACGCCAGGCTATAAAATCTTAAAATCTACGGTGGAAAAAGCTAAAAAACAAGGAAACAGGAAAAAGCAGCAGGACTTGGCAGCATACAGATATAGATGATACAGGCACTAGAAGATGTTGGCATTGAAGTAATTACAGACATATGCAACGACATATACCATCTAGGGTACATAACAAATGAACTAAAACATCAACTTTCATTGCATTGCCTTAAATGAATGGCGCAGTTGAATGCAATGACTTTAGAACAATAAGCCTAATGAGCCATGTTACAAAAATATTACTAACAATTATACAAAGCAGGATTCAGAATAAAATCAATACTGAATTAGATAAGCAGCAATTTGGATTTAGGAAAAATAGCGGGGCAAAACAAGAAATATTTTGAATGAGAAAATTAATCGAAAAGTACACAGAAGTAAACAAACCAATATATGCCTGCTTCATAGGCTACACCAACGCTTTTGATAGAGTATACCACAAACAACTTATATATATACTATAGAAGAGACACATCTAAATGACATGGACATACGACTAATATATAATCTATACTGGGAGAAAACAGGAATAATAAAATATAACATAGAGAACTCTACACCCATTGATATAAAAAGAGGAGTAAGACAGAGATGCATCCTATCACCAAGCTTGTTCAATCTCTACACTGAGCAAATCTGTATAAACATCATAGAAATGCCAGGCCTAAACATTAATGGGAAGATAATCAATAACCCAATATATGCTGACGATACTGTACTGCTAACATAAAATCCTAAAGATCTACAACAATTACTTAATGTAATAAACACGACAAGCAAAAAATATGGACTAGATATGAATATCAACAAGACTAAAACTATGATCATAAATAAAGAAAATATTCAAAACCAAGAAGTGGATATCAAAATTGAAGTATAGTCCTGGAGACAGTTGAGAACTACAAGTAAGTTGAACATACTATAGCCAGTGAAGGAAAATGTACAACTCAAATAAACAAAAGATTAGGAATGGCAAAAAGTAATTTTAATGCCATGAAGAACATACTAACATCAAAACAAATAACACTAGGGCTAAAATTAAGAATAGCAAGATGTTACATCTTCTCAGTATTCCTATATGGTGCAGAAACCAGAAACATGGACATTAGACAAGTAAACAGAACAGAGAATTGAAGCCTTTGAAATGTGGATATATAGGAGAATAGGTAGAATTGGAAGGAAGGAAAAGAAAACAAGCGATGAGGTCTTAAAACAACTAAAATTTAAAAGAGAACTACTAAGCACAATTCAAACAATGTAAATGCGATTTTTGGGCTTTGTTAAAAGACACAACAGCCTACTAAAAGTAATCCTGGAGGGGAAAATACAAGGTAAAAGTGCCAGTGGCAGAGCAAGACTAACATGGACGAGTAAGATCAAAAGATGGACAAATCAGCCTATGACAACCTGCACCATCAAGGCAAGAGACAGAGCAGAATGGCGGTCCATGGTAGCCAACCTTCGTTGCGGAGACGGCACTCGATGATGATGATGATGATGATGATTATAAATTTAAACTTCCGAGGCGATAATTCAAGAATCAATTCAGAGGAAGAGGTATGTTTACAACACTGGAAAAAAAATGACAAATAATAAGCAACAGAAACAAAAAAAAAAAAAACTCTGAATTGATTCGCTGATTATCGCCTCGGAAGTTTCCCTCTATAATAACATTCATTTATTATTATTTGTCTCTGATCTAAACAACTGGAAACTACCATTCGTGTTGTTTCGTCCTAAATGTTTGTCTGCGACGCAAGTATTCAGCCCTACCCTATCCGGGACATACTTGTCTTACAAGGAAAAATACATATACAAATTGTATTTCCGAGCTGTGATCGCAGCCTTATGCTATAGTCATGAGAACACCTGCGTAAAAGCGATTTCCACGATATCTAATTTTTTTTTTAGCTGAGTGGCAGCGTTCCCTAGCGTTTGGCTTTTCGTGGCAAGGCACTGTGCCACTGAGTACGGGTTCGATCCTGCTTCGGTCCAAATATTGTTCTTTGCTTTTGTTCTTTTGTTGTTGATTATTTATAATTTTTGTCTGAGTGCTGTAAACATATCACTTCTTCTGAATTGATTCGCGTCATATGGGTCTGGATGATGGAGGGCAGCAGAAGAGAAGGAAACTGTTATCATTTCACACAACCTGCTTGAGGACAAATGTTTAGAATATTTTAAATAAATAAAACCAGCAATAAAGAACTTCTCAGTATGAGTAACCAAGATGAGCTGCACACACTTATAATAGGTAGAAGATGGAAATAGAGGTGTCAAAGGTTCAGAACACATCAAGATGTAATATCTTCTTTTATCCTGTGAACATGAGCGGGAAGTAAAAAAAAGTGTCACAAACTCAGAATAACTTGACGAAAGTAAATTTGACAAACCAAAGATAACTAGATTATTGATAGTAACAGATACATATGAATGGGAGAGTATGAGCAATAAATGAAGTACGGAGGACGGCCAAGAGGTGAAGAAAATATTTTACATCCACAGTTTTTTTTTTTTCCACCTTTTCATTATTAACTTTTCACAGTTTCATTTAGGATGGTTATGACCTGTTTGTCAGGTCGTGTTAGATTACTAAGGGAACAACTGAAACGATGTTGGTGGAACGTTGAAACTTGAAAAGTAAAGAATAAACCATCAAATGTAAAACTCTTTCATTGACCCTGCTGCTACATCACTTTATAATAAATGTACTTACTGCTGTAACCAGGTCCTTTGTAGAGAGCGAACCCAACAACTGCCATCGGGTGTGTGAAAACGACGCCCAAATAGGGTGCTTTGACACCGTACTCTCTTGTGGAAGCGCAGCTTCCTTTCTTTACGTCAACATCGGTAATACCATCTACAGCTCTTGAAGAAACTGCACCATTAATAGTATTCATCTGAGTAGTAGCTTCTTTTAGAGCCACATTTCGACCTAAAATTTGGAAGTGATTAAAATGTGACATTATTTATATCTTACTAAATCACGTGATGTAAATGGTTTCTAATATAAAAAAGCCCCTTTTGTCTTCAGCCCTCTGCTGTTTTATTCACTAACTAAAATTGTGTACATGAACACTTCTGTCTTCAGCCCTCTGCTGTTTTATTCACTAACTAAAGTTGTGTACATGAACACTTCTGTCTTCAGCCCTCTGTTGTTTTATTCACTAACTAAAGTTGTGTACATTAACACTTCTGTCTTCAGCCCTCTGCTGTTTTATTCACTAACTAAAGTTGTGTACATGAACACTTCTGTCTTCAGCCCTCTGCTGTTTTATTCACTAACTAAAGTTGTGTACATGAACACTTCTGTCTTCAGCCCTCTGTTGTTTTATTCAGTAACTAAAGTCGTGTACATGAACACTTCTGTCTTCAGCCCTCTGTTGTTTTATTCACTAACTAAAGTTGTGTACATTAACACTTCTGTCTTCAGCCCTCTGTTGTTTTATTCACTAACTAAAGTCGTGTACATTAACACTTCTGTCTTCAGCCCTCTGTTGTTTTATTCACTAACTAAAGTTGTGTACATTAACACTTCTGTCTTCAGCCCTCTGTTGTTTTATTCACTAACTAAAATTGTGTACATGAACACTTCTGGTCACATGAAAGGGCTGACTTGAGTGTTGGGATTTATTGTTTAGGAAATCATGTCTGAGGCTGAAAATAGAGAACTTTATCTCCCTTTCTCTCTATTGAGTTATTTGCGGGTCATCATCATTGCACTCCGAACATGTCCATAGGTGCTCAGATCCCCTCCTCAGCAATTCCCGCAGGGCCCAGCAACAGAGGATGTTGGTTGATAAGTCTTCTT
Source organism: Megaustenia siamemsis (assembly GCA_032433765.1). Classification (NCBI taxonomy): domain Eukaryota; kingdom Metazoa; phylum Mollusca; class Gastropoda; order Stylommatophora; family Ariophantidae; genus Megaustenia; species Megaustenia siamemsis. The sequence goes on along the minus strand of JAVIAB010000041.1, from coordinate 13,347,183 downwards.
ACACGTCCACTAAGTTTCTCATTTCTGGCTGCGCCCATCTTAACTACCATTTCCATAATCCGAAGAAGTGACGTGGATCTGTGTTTGTCGAAGTCCTGTGCTCTTCCCACATCTCGGAGGGCATTGATGATGTCCACCCGGTCCATTGATTGCCCACCTCAACGACAAGCGCAGCTAGCCAACCTGCCCGCTCTTTCATTTCCCCGTACTCCCGCATGTCCAGGGACATAGACAAAGGTGACCTCACGTATTTTGGATTTCTGCAACGACTCTACCCAGTGCATACGTACAGAGCCCGCCTCCATATTTTATTATGCTCATCGAATCACTCAGTATTCATGCATGGGTGTAGTGTTGTTACTCTAACCATTTGAATGCCTTGGTCACTGTCATCGCCTCCATTGTCATGCTACTCGTGGTCATGACGTGTGCACCACTGTCTTCCTTGGCTATTCTGCCTGCCGAGCGTGCTGTAAATGTCCATGAACTTCTTTGGTGTCGTATTACAGATCCGTCAGCATAGATGACTGCATCTTTCCCACTGTGTTATCGCAGATGAGACCGTTGACCTCAGCATTAACCACGACCGGGTTCTGTTCCCTACTTTTCCTGTCGAGTGTGACAATACACGAGAAAGTCCCCTTGAATGACGTAGGCACCGGTATCCACTCCTCACCAACGCCGATATTGGTAAGCCCACAGACCTGTGTGATGACATCTTCTGCCCGACCCATCCATGAATGCCTCTTTTTAGCATGGCACCTTTCCTGTTTGAGCACGTGATGCAATGGGTGCTCTGTATCTGCACTAATCTTCAGGTATTCTCGTGCTCTCCAGATCTTGATTCTGTCATCCATGTTGGAAAGTCAAGAAGATATCTCTTGCTACACATGGAGTGCCCCTCATACATCCCAGGATAATGCACATGGCTTCATTTTGTATTTTCTTCAGCCTATCAATTTGAGTCGTACTGACAGTAAGAATTGCCAGGCATACTCGATTGGTGCAAGGACTAATCCCTGGAACAGAAGAGTAAGTTGACTCTGCTTGATGTTGGCAGCTGCATGACTTCAAGGCGGCTAATCCTTTGCGGGATTTTGTTACCATATGGTCGACGTGGTCTCGAAAACACAGGCTGCGATCAAACTTAACTCCGAAGTATGTCATCAACTTGTCCCTGGTCACCTCATCAGCTCCCATTCGTACTAAAGGTGTGGTCGTAATAACGATATTATTGTTAAGGGAGAAACATGAAACTCATGCTTTATTAGGATTAACCAAGGCACCTGAAACCCCACACCAGGAAGAAATGCGATCGAGTTCGTGTTGCATTGTGGAGGCGATTCCCCGTCTGTCTCTTCCCTGTCGATATATCAGATTATCATCACCAAAAGTCATAGTTCTTCCCCTCCCATCCAGCTGTTGTTCCGTGATTGTTATTGTGTACACGTTAAATAGAACTGGTGACAATGGTGAGCCTTGTGGCAGCCCTGGACAAATGGATGTTGGCTCGGAAGACCAACTTCCACATCTGAGTATCACCTTCCTCTGAAACAGTGACGCGGCGATCCAGCTAATGAGGAAGGGGTGCACCGCCAGTTTGAGGAGCATATGCATGAGATATTCAAATGGTACCCTGTTGTATGCATCCTCCAGATCTATAGCAGCAGCACATGTCTCCTCTCGTCTGTGGAAGCCTTCGAAGACGTCATAGGCAAAGACTGCCGCATTGAGCCATGTCTCTTTGTTATATCTATAACCTCCGAGTGTGGATGGGAATACGCGTTTCTGTTCAAGGCGACACGTGAGGACACGGGCAACTATTTTCTCCAGCAGCTTGCCCGCAGTGTTCTGCATTGTGATGATTATGTAGGCACTGATCTGAGAATGGTCCTTGTTTGGCTTCGGTAGCGGTAGTAAGTAGCAGTGTAGCCACTCCTCCTTAATCTGGCCACTCCGAATACTAGCATTAAACTCATTGGCCAGTTTTGCCAAGTCGTCGTCAGCTAAATCGCTATAACATCATACCGAACACCATCTGGACCAGGAGCAGTGTTGTGTGACCTTTTAAGTGTCGTGCGAATGGTATCGGTTGTGATTGTGAGATCTTCTTCCAGCCCTACATCCTTACACAATTTTGACAGCGATCCCCGTATCCTCATTCATACAGCCTCATTTCTTTGGTCCGTCTGCTCTATGTAGCGGGCAAGCAGGGCCTTCCTTTTGCTCTCATCAGATTTGTGCCATATCCGGCCTGTGCTCTGAAAGTCTGGTATGCCTCTGTATCGTGTTGTGTCATTCATGCACTGATGAAGGCGCCAGAATGTGGCTAGAGATTTTTCTGAGCACACGTTTTTACAGAAGTCATCCCATTTGGCATCCTTAGTTCGCTTAGCGCATAGTTTAAAGTGCATCACTTTTTGGTCGACCTCTACTGTCAGACGCTTCTAGAGCTCAGGTTGTGTTCTTCCATTCTTTCTGGCTATCTGCCATGTCTTGGCCGTTTGTCACTTGCTCCGCCAAGCTTCCACGACTTCTACGTTCCACCAGGGCGGCTGCGTCCATCTCTCCTGCCTCTTGCAGAGGGCGATCTGTTTTCTATGTCTGATTTTGCTAATGACTTCCTGGTCTGTTTTCTCGTAGTTGAATGTGTGGAGCTTTCTTCTCTGGTTTCTATTTCTGCTTTTCTCAGTTAGGAGGACACATGGATAGTGATCACTTCCGTGGAACCCCAGTGCATTCCACCTGCAAACCGGTGCGAAGGTGGAAGACACCAGTGCCAGGTCTATGACACTATCAGAGTCCCCTGTTCGAGTGGCCATTCTTGTTGCCCTTCCATCATTCAAGCACACTAAATCGGCCGACACCTGCGCGTTCTCTAAGTCTTCTCCCTGCTTGTTGGTTATGACGTTACCCCACTGGTATTCTCTAGCATTAAAGTCTCCGCAGAAAATGGCGTTTTCTTCATCGAAATCAAAGATATTCTGCCATTGTTGTGTGCCCACCTTCCCATTACAGGCATTCACATTAACAATCACGAAATGAACTGGGGCCTGCACCCTAATCGCATGCACCTGCAATTCTGCATTGTTCCAGACATATCAACCTCAGCTGCCACCATATTGCTGCGCACAAGGATGGCCTGCCCAAGGTGTCGTCTATTGTAGAAACAATGAAATCCAGGAGTACTTCTTGCAAAACCATTATATCGGTGCCGCACAGTAGCTTATCAAGAATGGGTCGTCATTGATTTATATACCCACAATTCCCATATGAAACGCTCACATACTTTAGTTCTAGCCTCTCACACTTTGAAATTTTAATGCCACCTCTTTTACCTTGTCGTGTTTTCTAACTTCGATGTTGTCGTGTGGGATGCGTCTGAATACTTACCGTCGTCATAGTATCATAGATGATTTTGTCGCTGAACGTCGATGCTGTGGATGGTCTAGACTCTCGTGCACTTACTCAGTCGCACAGTCCAGAACCCGTTTCCACGTTATAAACTGGCCAACTCCAGTAAATAGCTCTGCAGCACGGGGATACACTGTGAGCCTTCCACAAATTAAATGAATTACGCGTCCTTGACGATAGACCGACGTAAACAAACCGCCATTTTTTGACGCCTTCAATAGTGTAATCAACAACAAGGATGAGTATAAGTGATTAAATAAGGAAATTGTAATAAAATGAAATGAATCAAAAGAAGCAAAGTGATTTACATCAAATAGAAAGCGCGTACAATCACACGATTCCTTCAAATATCAATAAAAACAAACAAATAAACAGAAAAGTTCACTGGAAATAAGCACTTATCTGCGAGCCCCCTGAAGAAGCCAGCGAGCAGGGCGCCATATTCCCCGGAAGTTCTCCCTATGTTATGTGTGAGTTAATGTTTGTGTGTCTGTGTGTTTGTGCGTGTTTGTGCGTGTTTGTGCGTGTTTGTGTGTGTATGTGTATGTGTGTGTGTGTGTGAGGGTGTGTCTTACACATTCGCCATTACCAGTCAACGCGACAAAACCAATACACTGAACTTTCTTTCTTCTCTCACGATGACAAAACTGTCATGAACCCACCAAACTCAACCCACCCAATTCCATCCTCCGAACTAACACAATACCACAAGGCTAACTCTCTATTATAACTAATATTTTGTTCTACATCAAACAATTGAAAACATAAAAAAGACACTAGAGGATTTGGCATTGAGATGGTCCAGACATATGGAACGACTTTTACAATACGGGAACAATACTAAATAAGCCATAGACTTCACCTTTCATTGTCTTGCCTAAAAAGAATGGTGCAGTTGAACGCAGTGACTTTTGAACAATAAGCCTTATAAGCCAAGTAACAAAAATCTTGCTAAATGTTGAACAAAGAAGGATTAAGAATATAATCAATATTGAATGAGAAGAACACCGATATGAATGTAGGAAACACAGTGGAACAAAAGAAGCCATATTCTGTATGAGAATATGAATCGAAAAGTGCAATGAAGTAAAGAAACTAAAATATGTCTGCTTCATAGACTACACAAACGCTTTTGATAAAATACGCCATAAATAACCTATAAACTGCCCAAAAAATATACATCTCGCTGACACGGACTTACGACTAATATGTAATTACTACTGAGTGCAAACATCAATAATAAAATATAAAAAGATAACTCTACACCCATTGACATAAAAAGAGTAAGACAGGGATGCATCCTATCACAAAGCTTGTTGTATCTATACAGTGAGGAAATCTTTGAAAACATCACAGAGATGCCAGAGGTAAAAATTGATGGAAAGATAATCAATAACATAAGATGTGCTTATAAAACTTTATTCTTTCTTCCTCTTCCTCTTTCCTTCCTCATTTGCTTTTCAGCGTCGAGGGGAGATATAATGTATGTCCCTTTGTTTTTCTGTTCGCTTCTGCTGCTGTTATGATTTCAAGTGAATCTAATGATTCGCCCATTCATCTTTTCTCGTACTCAGCCCCTGGTTCTGATGTACTCGCAACGTTTATTGAATGATGTGTTATATGTTTTGGTCTGTCTGTCTCGTCACGTGACCAAACCGTTTCATCTGTTGTTTCTTTATATATTCTATGGCGGGGTTAATTCTAGCTTTCCTCTTCATTTCTGATCTTCTCTCTCAGTCTGTTTCCTGTCATTCGTCTAACACATTTCGTTTCAGTCGAGGTTATCGTTTCTTATTGTCCTTGCATCTGTCTAGTACTGACATTGGTAGCACAACGTTGGTATGTAGATTGTATTGTAGAGTGCCATCTTTATATCTAGAGTTATTTCTTTGTTATACAATAGTGGTGATAGCTGACCAATAATTTGACAATCTTTGTTGCATTTTGAATCTATTTCTGTTGTTTGTGAATTGTCGTTTGTTATTAGACTGTGTAGGTATTCCTCTACTAGCTTTAGGTGTCTGCCGTCTATAGTTATGTTGATATTCGGTTTCTCTTTTTGTGATATTCATGACTTATGTTTATTGATGTTTATTTCATCTTGTATTTTGTGCCTGTGCAGTTGAGATTATTTAAGTGTTCTTGTAGTCTTCCTTTATTCTATAACTTAGAGCCTACACTAATAAAAGCTCTTTGATCTCCTCTGTCTTTGATGGGTTGGCTAACTTACTTATGTAATCCATGTCTGTAAAGAACATTTCCTTATGGACGGTGCGAAATCAAGTTTGGCTTCACATGTGTGTCCTGTAACATCATTTATGCCATCACATGCCAACGATGCCACATAACTTACATTGGCGAGTCTAGTAGACGATTAGCGGGAAGATTTTGTGAACATCTACGAGATGTTCAACAGAATACTGGCAATCCAGTGTCTTCCCATTTCAACTCTCCAGACCACAAGGGCAAAGAAGACATTACTGGTATTGTCCTTTGCCACTCTGGCGACCGCAGCCGATTTGCTTTTGAGAATCGCCTCATAGTCAGGTATGGTTCACTTACCCCACGGGGCATGAATGTATCACACTTGTACACGCAGTTTCCTTTCTGCAACTCCTTCCCTTTTACATAGCCCTCTTTACTGCCCATGATTTGGCTCTTTAATATTTCTACTATGCCATGTTATTCCAAGTTCTTCTCCACTAGTCCCCATTGAGACACTTCGGTGTTCTCCTATACACCTTTTTTCAGTGCTACGTACCCCTCATATGTTTTTACTGCATCCCACTCTCAAACTTCTCAATCTTTCCGCCTTTTGAGTACCTGTTATTTTATTCTTTCTCCTTCGAGTTTGCACACTGACCCCGGTATTAACTCCTCTGTTTAGTTGTGCGTTATGCGCACATTTCTACACATATGATTGTCCCCGTATGGCTGTGCACATGCATGTATGTGTTCCTATGTGCGGGTATCGGTACATATATATATATATATATATATATATATATATATATATATATAATATATATATGTATATACATGTATGTATGTGCTCGCTTGCATGCACATATATGTATGTGGATGTATATATGTGTGTATGTTGTTATGTTTAGTATGTGCACATCTGCTTCACTGGTGTGACACGCATCAACATCAATCATCATGTAATTATTGTACAACAGCAGTCACATTCTACCGTATAGCATATTATTAAGTGTTGCAAGCAGACTATTGGTAGAATATGACAAATTATCACTGTTAAGATTAAACATGTAATTTTGCCATCGATAATTAGATTTTCTTTCCTTAAAGATGTATACTACGATTATGTCTCTTCTATGTTGCACTCATTAAATAACACAGCCCTTGAGTATGTGTGAAAATTCACAATCTCGTTTCTACAGTCACAACCACTGCCTCCAATGAAGTGGTAACAACCACTGTCTCCTGCGAGATGGTCACAACCAGTCTCCCTTGAAGTGGTCACAACCACTGTCTCCAATGAAGTGGCAACAACCACTGTCTCCAAAGAGGTGATAACAACCAGTCTCCCTCGAAGTGGTCAGAACCAGTCTTCCTTGTAGGGGTCAGAAATAGTCTCCATTGAAGTGGTCACAACCAGTCTTCTTGAAGTGGTCCAACCACTGTCTCCCTTTAAGAGGTCACAAACCATCTCATTTGAAGTGGTCACACCGCTGTCTCTGTTGGAGAGGCCACAACAACAGCCTTCTTTGAAGTGGTCACAACCATTGTCTCCCTTCAAGTGGTCACAACAATTATCTCCCTTGAAGCGGTCACAACCCGTCTACCTTGAAGTGGTCACAACCAATGTCTCATTTGAAGTGGTCACAACTACTGTCTCCCTTGAAGTGGTCACAATCAATGTCTCCATTGAAGTGGCCACAACAACAGCCTCCATTGAAGTGGTCACAACCAGTCTCCTTCAAAGTGGTCACAGCCACTGTCTCCCTTGAAGTGGTCGCAACCACTGTCTCCCTTGAAGTTGTCACAACCACTGTCTACCTTGAAGTAGTTACAACTAGTCTCCCTTGAAATGATCACAACCGATGTCTCCCTTGAAGTAATCACAACCACTGTCTCACTTGAAGTGGTCACAACCACTGTCTCCCTTGAAGTGGTCACAAGCAGTCTCCCTCGAATTGGTCACAACTACTGTCTCCCTTGAAGTGGTCACAACCACTGTTTCCCGTGAAGTGGTCACAACAACTGTCTCCCTTGAAGTGGTCGCAACCACTGTCTCCCTTGAAGTTGTCACAACCACGGTCTACCTTGAAGTAGTTACAACTAGTCTCCTTTGAAATGATCACAACCGCTGTCTCCCTTGCAGTGATCACAACCACTGTCTCACTTGAAGAGGTCACAACCACTGTCTCCCTTGAAGTGGTCACAACCACTGTCTCCCTTGAAGTGGTCACAACCACTGACTTCTTTCAAGTTGTCACAACCACTGACTTCTTTGAATTGATCACAAACACTGTCATCCTTGAAGTTAACATAACCACTGTCTTCTTTGAAGTAATCAAAACCACTGTCTTCTTTGAAGTGATCACAACCACTGTCTTCTTTGAAGTTGTCACAACCACTGTCTTCTAGGCAGTGATCACAAACACTGTCTCCCATGAAGTTGTCATAACCACTGTCTTCCTTGAAGTGGTCACAAACACTGTCTCCCTTGAAGTTGTCATAACCACTGTCTTGTTTGAAGTTGTCACAACCACTGTCTTCTTTGACGTAGTCACAACCACTGTCTTATTTGAAGTTGTCACAACCACTGTCTTCTAGGCAGTGATCACAAACACTGTCTCCCTTGATGTTGTCATAACCACTGTCTTCCTTGAAGTGGTCACAAACACTGTCTCCCTTGAAGTTGTTACAACCACTGTCTTCTTTGAAATTGTCACAACCACTGTCTTATTTGAAGTTGTCACAACCACTGTATTCCTTGAAGTTGTCACAACCACTGATTTCTTTGAAGTTGTCACAACCACTGTCTTCTTTGAAGTGGTCACAATCACTATCTTCTTTGAAGTTGTCACAACCACTGTCTTCTTTGAAGTTGTCACAACCACTGTCTTCTTTGAAGTGGTCACAACCATTGTATCCCTTGAAGTTGTCACAACCACTGTCTTATATGAAGTTATCACAACACTGTCTTCCTTGAAGTTGTCATAACCACTGTCTTCTTTGAAGTTGTCACAACAACTGTCTTCTTTGAAGTTGTCACAATCACTGTCTTCTTTGAAGTGGTCACAACCACTGTCTTCTTTGAAGTTATCACAAACACTGTCTTCCTTAAAGTGGTCACAACACTGTCTTCCTTGAAGTGGTCACAAACATTATCTTCTTTGAAGTGATCACAAACACTCTCACCATTGAAGTGATCACAAACACTGTCTCCCTTGAAGTGGTCACAACCACTGTCTCCCTTGAAGTGATCACAATCACTGTCTCCCTTGAAATGGTCACAACCACTTTCTCCTTGAAGTGGTCACAACCACTGTTTCCCATGAGGTGGTCACAACCACTGTCTCCCTTGAAATGGTCACAACCACTGTCTCCCTTGAAGTGGTCACAACCACTGTTTCCCATGAGGTGGTCACAACCACTGTCTCCCTTGAAGTGGTCACAACCACTGTCTCCCTTGAAATGGTCACAACCACTTTCTCCCTTGAAGTGGTCACAACCACTGTTTCCCATGAGGTGGTCACAACCACTGTCTCCCTTGAAATGGTCACAACCACTGTCTCCCTTGAAGTGGTCACAACCACTGTCTCCCTTGAAATGGTCACAACCACTGTCTCCCTTGAAGTGGTCACAACCACTGTCTCCCTTGAAATGGTCACAACCACTGTCTCCCTTGAAGTGGTCACAACCACTGTTTCCCATGAGGTGGTCACAACTACTGTCTCCCTTGAAATGGTCACAACCACTGTCTCCCTTGAAATGGTCACAACCACTGTCTCCCTTGAAATGGTCACAACCACTGTCTCACTCGAAGAATAAATAAATTCCGGAATCTGTAAGGCAGCTTCAACATTTGGTAAACATAAATAATAGAACATGTGCCAACACCAAATTAAAAGTCAGTGCTAAGATTTTAAAAATATCAAAGTGTGCTTGCTTATTAAACGTCTATACAGATCCGAAACTTGGACTACCTATGTAGGGCAGGAGAAAATATGAAATAGCTTTCATATATGTCGCTTTCGAAAGATTATAAACATTAAATGGCAGTAGAACATTTATTTCTTACAACGAGCCACACTCCCATCCATCATGACATTAGGAGTCGTAGACTAAGGTGACTGGGTTATGTAAGAAGAATGGCAAACAATCGTATTCCCTAACAAATATTGTAAGGAGAAGATAACAACGAAAATAATTGAAAGGGCAGACCAGTGCTGATATATAAGGTTGTTTGTAGGGGGCTTTCTTGAGGGAATTCTCTTGTGGTCAAAGAAACTGAGGAAATGTGGCTGCAGATCGGAGATGTTCGAGAACAAAAATAGAAAATGGCACAGCTACTGTCACGGCCATGCTGATATCAAATTCACAGACAACAGGCGCACGATAAAGGAGATGAGTCCAGGCACCATGAATACATCCTGTTCGTTCTGCGCATGCGCTTAGTTCTGTCTACCCAATATTGGCTGATTTAGCCACGAGAGAAGCTGTGCAGCAAAGAAACATACATGATAAGACCGTAACATTTTTGTCCAACTACTGACTTATCGTGATTGCTTACTACCAACAGACTTACAAGACACAAAATGCCATATATATATATATATATATATATATATATATATATAGTGGCATATATATATCATCATCATCACCAACATTGAGAGCAGTATCAGAATCGAAGGCTGCGTACTCTTTGTCTCTTGATTTGATGGTGCAGGTTATCATGGCCGACTTGTCCATCTTATGATGTTACTCGCCCACATTAGTTTGGTCTGCCTCTTTTACCTTATACTTATTATATATATATATACAATATATCTGTGACGTCACATTATAAGTTATAGTTTAGATAGTATTAACATGTGGACACTTATTCTCCTCCCCCCCCTCCCCTTTTCTCCACAAAAAAAAAAGAACAAAAATTGAAAATATACCAGAAATTGTTGTTTTCTTAACATTTTTGTGTGGGAAACGTTAATCCAGAGCAATATCATGAGTTCACACATTTCTTTAACTTATTATAATTAATAAAGAAATGTGATATCCGAAATTACATCTTAAGAATACGCTACAGGTAATTTATAAAATAAACATATATGACCTTAAGCCGCTGAACCTAAAGAGAGACGAAACAGGTGGAAGGTATATTTCCCATAAGTGATGCACACATTCTGTGTTCTCGTTTAATAGCTGTCTTTAGATTAAATTATGCAGCAGTGTAATGACGAAACTTACCTCCACTGATGTACATTGAGCACAAATGTGCAACACCCGGGCCTGATATGACAATTTCTTTAACCGCATAGTTATTTTGACAGTGGACATCAATTGCAGTGTCAGTAATTTGTTGCCCGTGGGCATCTAAACATTCAGTTGGAGAGGAACTACTGTCTCTCTTATACAGAATAGTAAACATACTCGGCTCAACTGTCGAGAGTGCAAAGAATATTTCATAACAACATTTGAACATTTCAATACAAGTAATTACTAATGATGTACAATATATGTATATATATATATATATATATATATATATATATATATATATATACAGTGAACAATATACGTATATTGTTGAAAATTAAATCGTGTATCGTCACTACAACTTCTACTAAATATCGCCAACTATTATTTCATGTACAACTAAACCTGTTCCATCTAGTAGAAAAAATACTATACATAGCACTATCACTAGTGAAATCATCATTGCTTATTATCATATAATATCCAAGGCACACTTTCTGAGCACTTTCATCAAACACACTTTACTCTGACATCTCCTATGAGATCAAGATGCTGTCGTTCGCTCAAACGGACAACGAATCACATGTGACGACGTGTGTCCTCATCCCTGACTTAAAACTGGTAATCAAGGTAAAACTCAATCTCAAGGAACAAATAGCCAAGGTGACATCTCAGGTGGTAAACTTTGTAAAAGACTCAAACATTTGTCAGAGCAAGTAAAGATCGAATATGGAAGGCATCTTGTATCTTTAATGTAGTGCTGGATTTGCATTTGTTGGATCGGAAAATAGATATCGCAGCTGGGTGTAAATAACAAAACAACGTATACACTTATACAACCCTTATACAGACAGACAGAAAGCAAATACTAAAAAAAACAACATAAAGTGGTACTAATATATAATGTGAAAAATCAAGCATTAAATTGTATACTGAGTCTTTACGAAAGAAAAAAGAGACGCACAATAACAAAAGTTCCAGCTACTGGTTGTCTTCGGTATTAGAAACATGCACCAGGAGGATATATAATTACATAGAAAGGTTACTACTTATCTTCAGTCAGAGGAGCTTGGTCCTTGTGAAGAGATCGACAAGATCTCACTTTCGTTCACAAAGAAAGTGTTAATGGGTACGTCACCTGGTACTTTGTCACTAACAATCACGTGACTACGCATATAGGCAGGGCAGTGTGGTGATATTAAAGCAGGTAGATACGGAAGAAAGAGGGACAAAGCGAACCGCTAATGAAGGATATGGAGGTTAGGGTACCTGGCAAAGGTGGGCATCAAGAGAGAGAAAACACCTTATGGTAGAAAGTAAGGGTACCTGGCAAGGTGAACATGAAGAGAGAGAAAACACCTTATGGTAGAAAGTAAGGGTACCTGGCAAGGTGATCATGAAGAGAGAGAAAACACCTTATGGTAGAAAGTAAGGATACCTGGCAAGGTGAGCATGAAGAGAGAGAAAATACCTTATGGTAGAAAGTAAGGGTACCTGGCAAGGTGAGCATGAAGAGAGAGAAAACACTTTATGGTAGAAAGTAAGGGTACCTGGCAAGGTGAACATGAAGCGAGAGAAAACACCTTATGGTAGAAAGTAAGGGTACCTGGCAAGGTGAACATGAAGACAGAGAAAACACCGTATGGTAGAAAGTAAGGGTACCTGGCAAGGTGAGCATGAAGAGAGAGAAAACACCGTATGGTAGAAAGTAAGGGTACCTGGCAAGGTGAGCATGAAGAGAGAGAAAACACCGTATGGTAGGAAGTAAGGGTACCTGGCAAGGTGAGCATGAAGAGAGAGAAAACACCGTATGGTAGAAAGTAAGGGTACCTGGCAAGGTGAGCATGAAGAGAGAGAAAACACCGTATGGTAGGAAGTAAGGGTACCTGGCAAGGTGAGCATGAAGAGAGAGAAAACACCGTATGGTAGAAAGTAAGGGTACCTGGCAAGGTGAGCATGAAGAGAGAGAAAACACCTTATGGTAGAAAGTAAGGATACCTGGCAAGGTGAGCATGAAGAGAGAGAGAAACACCGTATGGTAGAAAGTAAGGGTACCTGGCAAGGTGAGCATGAAGAGAGAGAAAACACCGTATGGTAGAAAGTAAGGGTACCTGGCAAGGTGAGCATGAAGAGAGAGAAAACACCTTATGGTAGAAAGTAAGGGTACCTGGCAAGGTGAGCATTAAGAGAGAGAAAACACCGTATGGTAGAAAGTAAGGGTACCTGGCAAGGTGAGCATGAAGTGAGAGAAAACACCTTATGGTAGAAAGTAAGGGTACCTGGCAAGGTGAACATGAAGAGAGAGAAAACACCTTATGGTAGAAAGTAAGGGTAACTGGCAAGGTGAACATGAAGAGAGAGAAAACACCTTATGGTAGAAAGTAAGTGTACCTGGCAAGGTGAACATGAAGTGAGAGAAAACACCTTATGGTAGAAAGTAAGGATACCTGGCAAGGTGAACATGAAGAGAGAGAAAACACCTTATGTTAGAAAGTAAGGATACCTGGCAAGGTGAACATGAAGAGAGAGAAAACACCTTATGGTAGAAGTAAGGGTACCTGGCAAGGTGAACATGAAGAGAGAGAAAACACCTTATGGTAGAAAGTAAGGGTACCTGGCAAGGTGAACATGAAGACAGAGAAAACACCTTATGATAGAAAGTAAGGGTACCTGGCAAGGTGAGCATGAAGAGAGAGAAAACACCTTATGGTAGAAAGTAAGTGTACCTGGCAAGGTGAACATGAAGACAGAGAAAACACCTTATGGTAGAAAGTAAGGGTACCTGGCAAGGTGAACATGAAGAGAGAGAAAACACCTTATGGTAGAAAGTAAGGTACATGGCAAGGTGAGCATGAAGAGAGAGAAAACACCTTATGGTAGAAAGTAAGGGTACCTGGCAAGGTGAGCATGAAGAGAGAGAAAACACCGTATGGTAGAAAGTAAGGGTACCTGGCAAGGTGAGCATGAAGAGAGAGAAAACACCGTATGGTAGAAAGTAAGGGTACCTGGCAAGGTGAGCATGAAGAGAGAGAAAACACCTTATGGTAGAAAGTAAGGGTACATGGCAAGGTGAGCATGAAGAGAGAGAAAACACCGTATGGTAGAAAGTAAGGGTACCTGGCAAGGTGAGCATGAAGTGAGAGAAAACACCTTATGGTAGAAAGTAAGGGTACCTGGCAAGGTGAGCATGAAGTGAGAGAAAACACCTTATGGTAGAAAGTAAGGGTACCTGGCAAGGTGAGCATGAAAGAGAGAAAACACCTTATGGTATAAAGTAAGGGTACCGAGCAAGGTGAAAATGAAGAGAGAGAAAACACCTTATGGTATAAAGTAAGGGTACCGAGCAAGGTGAACATGAAGAGAGAGAAAACACCTTATGGTATAAAGTAAGGGTACCTGGCAAGGTGAGCATGAAGTGAGAGAAAACACCTTATGGTAGAAAGTAAGGGTACCTGGCAAGGTGAACATGAAGAGAGAGAAAACACCTTATGGTAGAAAGTAAGGATACCTGGCAAGGTGATCATGAAGAGAGAGAAAACACCTTATGGTAGAAAGTAAGTGTACCTGGCAAGGTGAACATGCAGTGAGAGAAAACACCTTATGGTAGAAAGTAAGGATCCCTGCCAAGCTCTGTGTTTCCTGTCCTATCTCTATAGACACGTAGTTATTAGTGGAATATTACCTAGCTACTTACTTGGGTCTCTGTTTCCATAGCAAGATTTCTTTTTCGAGATTGTGGTTCAGCCCTATGTGCCGTCTTCGGCTCCAAAGGACAATAGATAGACTTTTTTGGGCGCACATTTCCTTTTTGGGCCTTCACAAGGGCCCTTCTTCTCTTAAAGAAGTTATGTGTTTGCCATAGCAGCAAAGGCATGTAGTCGACATGTTCATTAATTTGGTATGCCTTCATTTAGTAAAGCTGCTATATACAATTCTACGTTTATGTTTCCATTTCCCACACAATTGTACAACCGTCTGGCATGCTATTGTATGCGTGTTTCTATATATCATCAGTGACTGTCGTCTCCGCATCGAAGGTTGGCTACCATGGAGCGCCATTCCTCTCTGTCTCTTGCTTTGATGGTGCAGATTGTCATAGGCTGACTTGTCTATCTTTTGATGTTACACGTCCGTGTTAGTCTTGGTCTGCCTCTGCCTCTTTTGCCATGTATTTTCCCTTCTAATATTGCTTTTATTAGACTAATGTGTCTTTTAACATGACCAAAAAAATTCATTTGTCTTGCTCTAATTGTGTTTAGTAGTTATTTTTTTTTCGTTTTTAGTTGTTTTAAAATTGTCTCGTTTGTTTTCTCCTCTTTCCATCCAATTCTACCTATTCTTCTATAAATCCATATTTCAAAGGCTTCAATTTTATGTTCTGTTTTCTTCTCTAATGTCCATGTTTCTGCACCATACATGAATATTGAGAAGATGTAACATTTTGCTATTCTTAGTTTTAGACCTGGTGTTATTTGTTTTGATGTTAGTATATTTTTCATGATATTGAATTACTTTTTGCCATACCTATTCTTTTGTTTATTTCAGTTTTGCATTTCCATCACTGGTTATAGTATGTCCAATGTAGTTGTAGTTCTGAACTGTCTCTAGATGTATTCCTTCAACTTTGATATATACAATTGTAGGTCTTGAGAATTTCATTTGCTTATGATCATAGTTTTAGTCTTTTTGATATTCATATCTAGTCCATATTTTTGCTTGTCATGTTTATTACATTAAGTAATTGCTGTAGATCTTTAGGATTTTCTGCTAGTAGTACAGTATCATCAGCATATCTTAGGTTGTTGATTATCTTCCCATTAATGTTTAGGCCTGGCATCTCAGTGATGTTTTTTAAAGATTTGCTCAGTGTTAAATTGAACAAGCTTGGTGATAGGATGCATCCTTGTCTTACTCCTCTTTTTATATCAATGGGGGTAGAGTTCTCCTTGTTATATTTTATTATTGCTGTTTGCTCTCAGTACAAAATACATATTTGTCATATGTCTGCGTCATCCAGATTTATATATTTTAGGAAGTCTATAATTTGATTATGGTGTATTCTATCAAATGCTTTGGTGTATTCTATGAAGCAGGCATATATTGGTTTGTTTACTTCTATGTACTTTTCGATCAATGTCCTCACGCTGAAAATGGCTTCATTTGTCCCACTGCTTTTCCTGAATCCAGATTGCTGCTTATCTAATTAATTATTAATGTTATTCTGAATCCTTCCCTGTATAACTTTTAGTAAAATTTGTGTTACCTGGCTCATTAGGCTTATTGTTCGAAAATCGCTGCATTCAACTGCACCATTCTTTTAGGCAATGCAATAAACGTTGATGTTTTTAGTTCATTTGGTATGTATCATGTATGGTATATGTCATTGCATATGTCTGTGATCACTCCATTGCCAAAATCTTCTAGTGCCTGTATCATCTCTATCTGTATATTGTCAGGTCCTGCTGCTTTTCCCTTTTTCATTGTTTTTATAGCTTTTTCCACTTCAGATTTCAGGATTTTATAGCTGGATGTACATTTTATGAATGGTTTTTTGTCCCTTTCGTCATGAAATAATTCTGTTACGTATTCCTGCCATCTATCAATTATATCTTTGTTGTCTGTTAGCATTCTTCCCACTTTGTTTGCAATACATCCGTTTCCTGCTGCTTTTTTGTCTTTATTAGTCATTCTTTTTATTTCTGTGTGCATTCTTCTTAAATTGTGTTTACTTTCCATAGTTTCGGCTTCTAGACATCTTTGGTTGAGCCAGTCTTCTTTTGCCTTTTTGAACATTTTTCGTATTTCATTATCAATTTCCGTGTATCTGGCAGTGTTCTTCGCTTGTCTTCTCTCTTCTATTTTTCTAAAATGTTGTCAGTTATCCATTTTTGTTTTTTGTTACTTTCCTTTTTGGGTAAGGTGATGCAGGATTCTTGTATGCTGTTTATTTTTTATGCATTGCCATTTGGTTGTGACTTTTTCGTCAGGATTTTCTCTTCTGTACTGCCCAATCCCTTCTTCTAGCAGCCTCTGATATGTGTTCTTTACATGTACAGTATACGTTTCTTTCACATCTTTCTGATTTAAAGCTGTTGCATCTGTTGCTGTTGCAGAACTAGTATTTTGTTTATTTCTCTTTAATTTGATTTTCATTTTAATCATTACAGGATTGTGATCTGAATTAATATCTGCTCCTGGATAGGTTTTGGCTATCTTGACGCTGTTCCGGAATCTGTCTTTTATCATTGTATAATCTATTTGATTCCTCTTTCCATCTCCAGGGCTTTTCCATGTGTATAATTTCCTTTTCTCTAGCTCAAAGTAGTGTTATATATGATTAGCCTGTTTTCTTAAAAAAATTGAATTAATCTTTCGCGTCTTTTATTTCTTTTTCCTAAACCATTATTTCCTATAATGGTCTTACATCTGCCTTTTCCTACTTTAGCGTTCATGTCACCCATAACAATCAAGATGTCTGAAGATTTCACTTGCTTCATAACTGTATTTAGATCTTCATAGTATGCTTCTAGTTGTTCGTCTGTATAGTCTTGAGTAGGTGCGTATGTCTGTATTATTGCTATGTCAAATGGTGTTGCCTTAATTTTTATTAATATAATCCTATCATTGTATGTCAAGTGAGTATTCATATATTTTTGTAGTTCTCGTTATATTAGTGTGCCTACCCTCTTTCGTGTTCTGTAGTGTTACCCGAGTATATAAATGCATATATATCGTCTTGTATGTATCTACTTTCCTTCCATCTTGTTTCTGATATGCCTAAAATATATATGTTTAATCGCCCTGATTCTACCATACGATATTCTAGTTTTCCTTGTTGGTATAAGGTTCTAACATTCCATGCAGCTATTTTTAATTCGTTCTTAAAATAGTTGTTAGAATTTATCTCCATGGCTTCCTTTGGACTGTTACGTGATGAGGTTCGAATCTCTTTCACGGTGGTCTGCCATATTCGTATTTTGTGCTCTGAACATGCCTCATGTGTACCACACACTTTGCTGTTTTGCATTCTGGGTCGTTGATTATTTCAAATTCTTCCTCCCCATCCACCGTCATAGTCTTTTGCCATTGTTGTCGAACCATGTGCTTGCCTATCGAACCGCGAACACACGACACAAAGGGAGAATAAATCATATTCCACTTAAATATCGATAAAGTTCACAGCCCATCCACCCGTCAGAAGTAAAACATACACCAAACGGGGAATAGCAACACATAATTTCACAACTAGACTGACGCGTAAATCATTTAAATATATCAACAAAAGCCGAAATATAAAACGACAACATGTAGTTACTATAACCTATACGATAGTTTCTATATAATAATACTAAAATAGCAAGTCAGACACTCCCGTGGTATTAACAAGAAATGGGAAAGCAAGGAAAGCCGAGGAATACGAGCATTAGAGAAATCAAAATAACGCTCTGGACAACTGGCCTAAACAGAAAAAAAGTAGAAGAAATGTCTATAAAAGGGATTGGTTGATAGAAAAACGTTGTCCAGAGCTCGTGCCCTAAAAACAATCATTTGAGGGTGGCTGTAGAAGAAAATCGTCTACTACAAATATATTGTTTACTTAAAGACATCAGACGAATGATACTCTTCAGGGACAATATGCAGGAAAACAGAACAATTAAACATTTCATAAAATGAAAAATGTCTTTTGCATCATGTATATAACAATAGGACTGAGTAAGGAGAGTTCATCTGTGATATAGAGGGGCAATTCTGACCCGTGGAAGGGAATTATGAGCAACAGACAAACGAATGAAAAGACGATTAGAAACCACAGCGATATGATTTCTCAGAAAACATATTGAAAGTTCCTGGATTCCAAGAAATACCAACGAGGAAATTCTCAAAGAGACCAACACAAAGGAGCTCTTAAAAAAACATCTGAAAGAAACAATATCATTTTTTTCTGGCAAATTGAGAGATGAAGAATGTTTGAATACTTGGTTACAACTGGCAAAATCAGACAAGATAGAAGATGCTAGATAGTTTGGTTTCATGGTACAGGAAAAAAAAAACCCAACATAATTGATGCGATGCATCGTTGATAGCGAATTGTGAAAAGACATAATCGGCTAATTATATGTCATATAATGATGAATTACTAATTATTGCACCACATTCTATAGCAACATTATTCTTTTATTTGGATGTACACTTACTGTTGTGTTTTGTATATATACGGAACCATGTGATAATATAGGCAACATTCCAGGTCACAGTTACTTTATCGATCGTCTGAAGACATGTGCGTTCATCACCATCTGTTATTATTTCCAGCGCCTTGTCTTTAATAACAGTGTCGCTAGTGGCTAAGTCCACTGTACAATTGAAACAATGACATGTCAACGTGATATGTACGGCAGTATGTGGATTTGTGCAGTTGTGTGTATGTCTACATCTGTTCAATAACATATTTATGAAGCGTTTATTATGGCCTATAGGATCGGTATTTTATTTATCTTCTATTTAAGCGGGTTGGATTCTTGGTATTGTCTTTCTGCTTAACGCAAAATGTCGATAAGAAAGAAGGCGGTTTGGATGCAATTGTGTCATGAAAGATCGCTATTTATAAATGGATAACATTTAGGATAACATTTCTCTAAGAAAGAGCGCTGTTTGAACAAAACTCATCGCGGTTACATTAAATTACTTTTGTTTACTGTAAATTGATGGCTTGGTTACGTATCTCGATCATCGTGCCAGACAAAGACTTTTCTACATGAACTGTGAAAGGAGGATAGGAAGGCGGACATTATAAGTGCTGGACAGATAACATCAATGGACGGACAGGCCTCGAGTTCGTAGAGTTCAAAAGAGAAAGAAAATTAATGACGTTTATCAGTGTTGCCTCAATCACTGCACGGGTTATGGGAAGAAGAAGATGGAAAGGATGATATTCGTTGTATAATATCAACTACATTTACTACAGGTAATGAGTCAAAGAAATGTTATTATCGCCAGTGACGTCAGTATCGATTATTTACAATGTTAACTGGTCAGGAACGTACTTTCAGTTTCCGAAGCATAGATTTATTAAACGTATTTACGAAATCGGGAAGAATATTTAGTTTTCTTGTTATGCAGCTTTTTTTCAATTAGTTTCCCAACGTTTATCACATTTATTGTATTTTAAGAAATAATCACACATATTTTTTTCACGCGGATATCAGAGGGTAAAGGACTGATTTGGAGTTCATGTGTGAGATATTTCTGAAATTGCATGACTTAGCTTGCTGATCTGTTGTTATTTACCATTGAGTGTCGTCTCCGCATCGAAGGTTGGCTACCATGGAGTGCCATTGCGCTCTGTCTCTTGCTTTGATGGTACAGGTTGTGACATGGTGACTTGTCCATCTGTTGATATTACTCGTACTTGTTAAATTTGGTCTGCCTCTGCCTCTTTACCTTGTATTTTTACTTCCGAGATTACTTTTAGTAGGTCGTTGCGTCTTTTAACATGCCCCAAAAATCTATTTTGTCTTATTTGAATTGCATTTAGTAGTTCTCTTTTCATTTTTAATTGTTTAAGACTTCATGTTTGTTTTCTTTTTTTTTCAATCCAATTCTACCTATTCTTCTATTTCCACACTCCAAAGGCTTCAATTTTCCGTTCTGTTTTCTTGTCTAATGTCCACGTGTTTGCACATACAGGAATGTTGAGAATATATACACCATTTTGGTATAATTTAGTTTTAGCCTTGGTTTTCATATGCTTTCATGTTATTTTTAATGGCATTAAAACTATTGTTTGTACTTCATATGCTTTTGCTTATTTCAGTTGTACATTTTCCATCACTGGTTATAGTATGTCCAAGGTAGATGTAGCTTGGACTGTCTCCAGGTTTATTCCTTCAATTTTAATATCCACTTGTAGTTGTAGGTATTTTCTCTGTTTGTGATAATAGTTTAAGTCTTTTTGATATTCATATCTAATCCATATTGTGTTGCTTGTCATCTTTATTTCATTAAATTATTCATGTAGATCGTTATAATTTTCTGATAGTAATACAGAATAAACACAATATTTTAGGTTATTTATTATCTTTCCCTGTTGTAAAGTAAAGTACGAGACTTGAACCGGCGTCTTTGCACGCGAGTGTATACCATATGTGCTCGGCCGCCTATCCAGAAATGTTCGGATATTTCTGTATAGTGTAGCCTCAAGCATCGAAACTCAGATGCGAAGCGACATTCCTCACCTTCCCAGGATAATATACCCTGGTACCCATTTCTGCCAACGGCTGGGTCGACCGTGGGGGTATTTTTTTTTTTCCAACCACGAGTACAATTCACACTGCTCCCAGCGGGAATTGAACACGGGTTGTCCGAACGTCGGTAATCTAGTCGGGTGGTTTTCCCAACTAGGCTACCGAGGCCCCCAATACGGTATAACATGGAATGGAGTAAAACCACATTTTTAACAGTCTTAACGTATGGATCTGAATAGTGGACAATAGGACAACAGACAAGAAAATCACTGGAGTCTGTAGAAATATCCAATATTATGAAGAAACAATCATTATTTTTATGGCCATGTAATGAGAAGAAAACAGCTGGAATATATTGTAACAACTGGGAAAATTGTGGGATGAAAGACAGAGGGAAGCAAAGAGAAAATATACCAGACAGCTTAAGTGAATGGTTTGGCAGGTCAATAGCAGAAATGATAAAAAACTGTTGAGATCGAAAGTTATGGAGAGACATGATCACCTACGACAGCACGCCCGGTACTTGATGATGGTGATAATGTGAAACATTTAAATAACACATACAATTTCACATAACGCCATCTGTGTACATATAAAAAAATAATTATCGAAGTTAATAAAAATTGTAATCAAGCACATTTATCTCAACTTCATCTGATAAAGCCAATATATTTCTATCTATTCAACATTCTTGAAAAAAGTCATGAGAGATGCGTCAGAAGAATATAAAAGTACATTTAATATTGATGGAAGAACAATCAATAACCTGCGGATTGTTGATGGCATTGGATGGTTTTGAAGGAAGAAAATCAAAACTAACGGATTTGATACAATGAGTAGATGAAACACGCAAAAATAAAAATTATCAACCCCAATATTAAATCAGTCCTATTATAGGGCTGTGAAACATGGAGAACAACAAACTTGACAATTATGAAGATACAACTTTCATTAATGGATGCTTACTCAGAATAAAATGATTGATATGGCAGGACAATTCACTAACATAGAATTATGGAAATGTACCAGTCAGATAGCAGTGGATAAAGAGATACAGCGCATACGATGGCGCTGGATAGGACACACACTACGGAAGCCAGCTGAGAGTATTACATACCAGGCCCTTTTTTGGAATCACCAGGGAAAAGACAAAGGAGAAGATCAAGGAATTCTTGGAGAAAACAGATAGACGCAGAGATGAAAATGATGTGGAAGATATGGGATTATTTTTTTTTTAATTTGCAAGAAACAGAATGACTTAGAAAGTGTTTGTTGAAGAACTATGCTCCACAGGGAGCTGAAAGGTAGAAGAAGAAGATGATGAAACCGCTGTCACATATGGGGTGTAGGTCAATGGTGGGAAAAAAATGATGACGATTAAAGCCGGTGGGAGTGGGAGGTTATTGTTGGAAACATTAATATAAATGGTCACAACCTAGAAATAGATGACACATTTAATTACTTGGGATCAATTATAATCAGCGATGAAGCCAAAGCCTAAAATATCGGCTAGAATAGCACAGACTACATCAGAAGTTTCACAGCTAAAACCTGTTTGACATTACAGGAACATCACTCTTGGCTCTAAATTCAGGTAGATGCACATCCTTGTCATATCAGTTATGAGCTTGGGAAACATAAAACCTTACAGCAAAGCTACATAAAGGAATACATGCTATAGGGATGATATGTTATAGTGAGATTGTGTGCATCTCTTACCTAGAGCGTATCAGAAATGAAAAATGTCTCCAAATAATACAATAAATCTGGATACATGATGATCTTTTTCTCTCTTGTGTAGAGTGGAGCGGAGAATAACATTTGTCGAGGATTCAGCAAAGAATGTGTGATAGCAGCGAGAGGGAGTTGAAAGCGGTCATATAGATGGGATGATAATATCAAAGAATGGATAGGTTTTAACTTTGCAGAGTCCCAGCGACTTGAAGATAGAGACAGACGAAGAAGGTTTGACTAAGTCTGTCAGCGGGGCTTCAGCGACCCCCGGATCTATGGGATGAAGAAGAGAAATCAATGCTAGGCTTTGGGGATTAAGTAACAAACATTTGAGAGTGTAGTTGGAAAATTATTGTGGTAGATCCTGAGAATATACCGAGTTAGTGGAACATCTGATCAAGCTGTGTCAAAGTCTATACGAACATTGAATTACTGTAATTTGATTTGTACAAGGAAAATCACGATTAATTGAGATAACATTGCAAGTCAGAGAGGATTAATTGCTATAGCCCTCCCTATTCCTTACGTTTATAGACAACATATGTAAACATGCACACCCAGAAACTAAACGAAAAATGAAATAGATGATCTACTATTCAAAGTGATCAAGTTCTACTTGTAGAAAACAGAGAAAAACGGCAACAACATTTCATTAATATAGGCACAACATGTTCGACTCAAAATATGCAGACAAATAAAGAGAACACTGAAGTCACGATATTGGGGCACATAATTAGGTGCAGGATATCAGCATAATATAAAGTGTAGAATATAGCAAATTGGAAAGTATGACCTTAAACAAGTGAAAGTATGACCCCGGGTGGCTACCAGGGTCCCCGCGGTGAGGGGTGAAAGAACACAGCCACTGTTACCTACCACGCATGACGTCAGAGGCGACTAAGGAAGTTTGGATCGTCGCTGTTGAATTGGAAGTCCACTGAGCGACCTTGTCAACGGATTTGACCGATGCATTTTGGGAAATACTTTAACACGTTAGGGCATATGTGGGATACTGTAGTATCTGTAGTGAAACGAGTTCCATAGATAGGATATGGTAGGATTGGACGCAGTTAAAAACATTGTGAAATAGTATTCATAGAAGAATGTAGGATGGATAAAGAGATCGATGTTAGATGCACTAAAGCTAACCCAATAGTTGAAACAATTATCACATTTTCTACGACGTAATGGGGTACCTAAAACAGCAAATAAGACACCAGGTACAGAATATATTTATGCCGACCTTGATTTGTCAATGTCAAATGTGAACACTTACGGCAAATCACAAACCTAATGCTCTAGTGTGGTTTTTTGTCAAGGAATTTCAGAACACCATAACTCTTCACATTTTTCTATTTGCTGGTTCATTATTCTCAAATTTTGAAAATAAACAGGCTATCCACTCCATACATTTTCTTGATTAAGTAATGGGCTCGTTCGTTTTAATAAACATATCATATTATCGTTCGATGTATAATTCTACAAATCTTATTTTCTATAAATAGTATATTGTCTTTGATATCAACACTCACTGTTTAAGTGTCTCTGGACTAAACGATCTATTCTCCTTTACTCTCTTTGATGAAATATTAAAATATCATAGTGCTGTTTCTGGCATCATGACCTAACATAAGTTTAACACGAACACAGATAATATTATTTGACATTTATTGGATAAAGCGTCTGTGTTTTGGAATAGACAGTTTATTTGCAAACATATTCTTGGAGCTTACCATATTGACAACTTTCTCCAAACCATCCTCTCTGACACTTAGCACCTTTATAACATTCACCAGTGACGACATCACAAGTGCCGTCCGTGCAGTGACACATGAACTTACAGCCTGTGCCAAACCAGTCCTTCGGGCAGACTGAAGAAAAGAGACATTAGACATGACTAGTGCTGTGCTCACGACATTAAGCGGTTATACTTCCTACTGCTATAATTTTGTTTTTAAACATTGGGACTATGAGACAACAAAGACCTACAAGAACTAGCAGCAAATCGTCAGTAGTGGAGAACTATGACTTCCGCTCTACACGCCGTATTCGGCCCGACAGGAAAATGAATGAATAAATGAGTGTCTAAGAAGGCTTGAAATAGATAGATCAATTCTGTTTGGGATAAGCTGTGTGTTTCAGGAATCTGGGTTGTTGATTGTTGTAACATGGATTGTGTTGTTTTAGCCCTATGTTAACAGTGAATGTCTCTGAGAGTGACAGATAGAGAATGTGTGGTAAACATGAGCTAGTGAAATTAGTAAAATACTATGCGCTCGAATAGAGTGTCTTGTATAGAAGTTATGCCAGAAATCTCATCCCTATACAACCTATTGAACAGGCTAGGTAATTAAGGAGGAGATGTGAATAAGAACAATAAAGGTTAAGGTTGGGTCAGCCGAATGAACATCATGCTGGCTCTAGCAGAATTATGAGACACATCAACACTGCAATATTCTGATGTTCAGACTATTAGGCAACGAACTTACACATCGACAACTCCGGACTCCCACGTAAGTCAACAACATAACGACAGTTCAATCATGGCATATCCGGGGCGTCAACTATAAGCGATAATAAATTACATCATAGACCGCAGATGAGCCAAACCGGACGTCTGCAATACCGAAAGTTCAAACAATGTAGGTCCCAGCCCGACCAATCGTTATCACCTTTTACCAGTTAATGATCCACTCCTTCCCGTCGGTATCACGCCCGTAGCCAGTCCGCGTGCCTATATAAGGACGTAACAATTAACAGCCTCATTAGACCACAGACACCATTACGATGGAACCAATGAGCTGGGTTAAAGCTAAGACAGGTAAGTATATCACGCTGGTAAAGAGCGTAGATTCAAACAGAAGTGTTGTGTTGAGTAAGTGTAGTTACTTTGTGTCGAATATATAGTGTAAGCTTTAGAGTCAATGCAACAGGAGATTGACGCATGTAAGTCATGACACTGGCGGGCCCATTTCCCTTAGAGTGCCAAGAAAATAAAGGGCCGAAACACTTGCTCGACGGGGTAACTTCTGATGATCCGATTATTCCAGCTGCAAAGTTTTGTATAAAGAGTTTCATATTCATCATCATCATCAAGTACCGGGCCTGCTGCTTAGGTGATCATGTCTCTCCACAACTTCCGATCTTGACAGTTATTTCTGATTTCTGTTGTTCACCTTCTGTCAAACAATTCTCTTAAGCTATCTGGTATCTGTTCCTATCCTTCCCTCTATCTCTTCGTCCTTCAATCTTCCCAGTTTCCATTACATGGCCAAAATGTTGTTTCTTCTTAATATTGGAAATTAACTCTCTTTTTGTTTTGGCCTGTTTCAGAAAGTTTTAATTACTCTTCTTAGCTGTGCATGGCATTCTCAACATTCTTCTGTAAAACCATATTTCTTCAGACAGTAATTTTCTTGTCTGTTGTCCTAATGTCCGTGATTCACATCCATATGTTAAGACTGGATCTAAATAACACATAATAACTCTTTGTCTTGTTTCTATGGTCAAAAATGGATTGCATTGTATAAATTTAGTTTTTTTTTTTTGTAAAGCTGATTTTGCCTGGGACATTCTGCATTTCACCTCTGTTGTACATCTTTCCGCCTGAGGTTAACACATTTGCGAAATATAAACATTCATTTACCTGTTGTAATATTGTTCCAATAGTTTGTATTGCGTGGAACGAATTCAAAACAAATGATGAAATTAGAGAAATCACCAATCAACCACAAATATCTTCAGTAACAACGAAAAGACGATGGTCATATGTTGGACATGTGATGAGAAGAGATAATAACCGAATAGCAAAGCAAGCCCTCATGTGGGAAACAACAGGTAAGAAAAAAGAGGAAGACCCAGGGAGACACTGAGAAGAACATTGATGAGAGAGGCAAGAGCAGTAGGATTCGGCTCCCTCAATGAAATAAAGCAGCTTGCACAGAACAGAGACAAATGACGAGATTTGATAAAATATCTTTAAAAGAAAACTGCTAGAACAAAAATTCAGATAGGAGAAGGAGTATTTTGGTCTACGCCCTATGGCCGGCTACGGCTCGAAAGGTCAATAGATAGATAGATAGTCAGTATTGTGCACCGATGTGATGTCTTTTCTTTGTTATTACCATTACTTCTGTCTTTTTTGCTATTAAAGCAGAGTCCTTTTTGTTGATTTCTTTCACTATAATGTCTAACATTTCTTTTAACTCATTTCCTCTCTCTTAACGAATAAGACTATATCATCAGCATAAAAAAAAAGTAAATTACCCCGTCACGCCAAGTGGCGGCGTATAGGGAATATGGTGTTAGTGACTATACATTTTACAGACCTTTGGCACATGATTTTTGGGGTAATGTGGTCGGGGTTACGCCCGTGCAGCTTTACTTTCCCAGAAAAAAAATCCTGTGCCCATTTAAGGCTGGGTGAACCCGGAAGCCGTCGTTTGGGATCGAACCCTACCCCTTGTCCTTTGTAGTGCAGTTCACTAACCACTGAGCTATCGCGGCTCCCTATATCATCAGCATACCTTAGATTATTTATTTTATGACCTCCGATTGTTATTCCATGCATGCCACTTATGGATCTTAAAATAATCTCACTATAAATAGTGAACACATTTTGTGAGAGCACATAACCTTGCCTAACACCCTGTTTTATTTGTTGAAACATTCCCAATTGATTTCCAGTTCTAATGACCTCTGTTTTTGCCAGTACGTGTTCTTTATTATTCTTATATCTTTGCTGTATGTGTTTATGTCTTCTATTTTTGTGTATTATTTCGTGTTGCTTTACTTTGTCAAATGCTTTGGTATAATCTATATCACATAGGTATAGATCTGTCTTCATCTCTATGGCTCTTTCTCCTAAAGATAGTATGGTGTATGTGACATTGCTTATTCCTTTACCTCTAACATTTTCCTGTTAATATACAGTTTATAGTGCATTGTGATAATGTATGTGATAATACTATATATTTTATTGTACATTATTCATTTTCTTAAACTATCTTTACGGCACATATTACAAATGCCGGACTATATAGGTGTGGGGTTCACCACAGGACCAGCGGGATAAGGGCCGTTGGACAAATCAGTCGCCACGACGTTGAAACTCAGGATTTTTATTTCATCCCCGATAGAAAAAAATAATCTCTGTCTATCGCGATCTTGAATGCGGTACACGTTTTCTTCACTCAGTAGGACAGTATTTTATGAGATTCTCACTACATACTATATGTTTATAAATTAGCAACAAAGGTGATAGTGCACTCTGATACTTCAGTTAATACAACATTTACTCTATTAATGTCTAATTTATTTAGTCTCCATGTTCACAAATAACTCAGACAGTGATATAAAATGTGCAGAAAATATTCTCACTGACCTCTATCTTGACATCCTTCTCCGGCGAATAACTTAGCACAGCCAGAAGTACATCCACCAGTACTAGGAAAACACTGCTCGTCTTTGTTTGCACAGTTACATTTGAATTCGCATTCTCGACCAAACCATCCATGTGGGCAAGACGTATCTGCCGATAATATGGGAACGAGGACGGTATAAACTGTAGCACTTACGTCATAATTGTCTTCTAATCAAATAGTTTGGAATTCAGGACTCTTATTATCAATGACTGTCACATGTGCTGAAAGTAGTTAACTTTTAAATCTTTGCTGGCGTGGCTATAGTTAACGAAAATTAATGAAGATCCTACTTCATATCTACGTGGACCACAGCAACAGACTCATTAATCTGACCACGTTAGTAGAAATTGATGAAGAAAGGTAAACACGCTACCTACACGTTATTTTGTTTGATTTGTTATTAGGATCACCTCCGACGAGGAAATTCGAGAAGAATCCTGCCCACGTACCCGACCCACGAAGCACAGCCAGGGCCATAATTATGGCGAAATCTTTTTCCATGTTTAACTACCAAAGTTTCTTTAACGTGCGCGAGTGTATGCGTGAGCTCCTGTTTATTGCCGTTATCTGAGAGGGCTAGACATCTCTCTATCCAAAAGATCAGGTGAGGATAACCTCATAAAGAAACCACGGATTAATGTTTCTTGCTGGGCGTAGATGTATATAATAGAAGCGTGTGCTGTAGACCACAACACAACAATAGACATGTGTATGTGTGACATATGTTCACTTGATTAATATCCTCTGAACGTCCAACATCAAAGAGGAAAACTTGTAGGAGTCGTTGATAAAGTAGAAGAATGGCATTCATTAATATTATTATTATACTACAAGACGCGATCACTTGCTAGTTAGTTAATCTCGACATGAAGACTATAAAAGCAGGACCCGTAACTCTCCATGTTTGATGATTCACTTCTTGTATGCTTTGTTTTTAAGGTCATTGTTGAACTTGGATTATCTGTTCTCACAGTGTCGTATGGTCAATCTTTATTTCTTTTGTCACTCACTGTGTCATCATTGAATGTCTGTCGTGGGAGTTTTGTTTCGTCTATACCGAGATACCAGGTCGATGTGCTTCCTTCGTACTCTCTGTTTATTGCTTTATAAGTTGTCATGTTGGGTGTCTTCTCCCGAAAGTGTCTTTTGTGTAAATTCTCTCCAATTTACGTTTATAGTTTTGAATGTATTTAATTTCAAAGGCAAATCGTTGTTTTAAAGCCGTAGTAGATTTCTAGCGCTTGCCTTAATATAATAGCACTGGTATGACACAAGAGCTATTAGTCTCAGTTTGGTTTGACTCGCAGTATGTTTATCCATATTGTATTATATGTTTGTTAAAGGTACTTGATTAAACCGCGATACGGATCATAACTTCACTATATAGACATCTCTCATCAGCGCCTGATCATCTTCATTCTCTAATACCAAGAATATACAAATCTCATCTATGAGCCTTCTTTCAGATTTCCACTATTTTGCCCGTTTGATGAAGTGTTTACACATTCTAGTATACAATTGTGAAAATATTACTTTAAATAGTCAGACCCATCAAGTAAATATGCTCAGTTGCTCTCAGAATTTTTGAAAATCAAAGTTTGCGCTTTTACGTCAAAGAAAAATGTATTTTGTTGTCTTAACAAATGAAGTCAGGCAACCAATTCGGTGAAACATTTGATCCGGCCGAAGTCCAGCTGATGGTGAAGTTGCAGTCCAATAAACATCACTCATCCCGTTACAGAGCAAAACGGTAGCCTGGTACTGCCCCATTTCAAACAACAGTCAATCTCTTGCGGCACAAATCTCCACGTGCTGGCGTCACCACCTTGTTGGCTTTTTGTCAGGTCAATGTGACCTGTCAACCGCTGTCTCCAAAAATTAAAATCGAGACCACATAGAATCATTTGAATACAGAGTGCAGCAAAATTGTCACCAGTCCCAAATCCGATGTCACAAGGCGGCCTTCTTGGATTGCCCCGACAACCAGAAGTCCAGACAAAACTACTTACTTTAATTACTCTGATAGATTGGTCACAAAGGATGAGTGGGGTGTCTTGGGTTTTACTGTGTATTCCAATGAAAAGTTGATAGAGAAGGATACATTAGTTACATACATAACTACAACCAGCAGCAAACGTGTGGATACCGAGGAGTTCGTGACAATGATATGGTCGGCAGTTTGGAGGAGTTTGTCATTGCAAATGGAATCCTTAGAAAGGGACATATATGCATTGAGAGGTCTTTTAGAGACCACTTCTCACAGGACAACGAAGTGGAGAACAACCTACATGGTCAAGGAATGGTGGATTGTAGTGTCAGTAAGGGCGAACGCAGTAAATGCATCCTCAGTGGAAAAGAGCATTACACGTTCTGCCAATACAGGACATGACCAATCAGTAGAAACAAAAAAAAACACGTCGATAGTTGTTGAAACGAACAGAAGAACGGATATGGAGAAAGACTTTCATGAATTAATTTTTTGGCAAACCCACACACTGTTCAAAATACTGAATTACAATGTTATTACTCTCTCTCTCTCTCTCTCACTCTCTCTCTCTCTCTATCACTCTATCTCTCTCTCTCTGTTTCCATCTCTTAATATTTATTCATGTTAATCATTTAGATGTCTAGAGTGATACATAGTTATGATTCTTGCTTATCTTGCCGCTTAAGCTTTCGTAGATGTTGCTACTCCAACATAGATCAGGTCTGCCTAGAAGTTCTTGGTGCCCGTCGTTTTGTATATGCCGAGTATGGTGTGATATTACTAGACGGTATCACTAGGCTTTCTCTCCAGGTAATCGGGCCATTTTATTTGCTGTCTTGGTATGCCATTAATATTAGTTCTATGCCAATTCTTTATTCTATAATTTCATGTAAAATAAACATCACACGGCATGGATAAACTAAAGAGAAACAAGACAAACTATGACGTATTCAACATGTGACCATGCATAGTATTTATTCTTCTCTATTGTTAGTTGTTGTGCTTATCTGCTATTTAATATCATTTATCAATTTGTTTCTGACGGTCAACATTACACATTTTTCTCAAATATGATAACATACAATTGAGATAAATATGCTTCCTCTAAGACATGTTTGTGCATATTGGCACGGTCCTATGACGTAGAAGAAGAGCTAGATATCCCAATACCCCTTTTGTCTTCCTGCGTCAAATGTTCATTTCTTTATCCACTCCACCATCTTGGGAGAATGTTTTCCTAGAAACTTGAACTCCTGCTGCCTCGCTGCCCATCCTAGTAGAACTATGATGCCAGTATATTTCAACACATCCATCAAATGACGTCACGCTCTACAAACAAGCAGAAAAAAATGAAGTAGGTATGCACTTTGGAGACAGAACTATAAAGAGAATACAATTTATAACTGAAATAGATAACCCAAACCGTGATGTGTCACAAAATGAATTGTTTATCTATACATAATACATACCTCCATATACTTCAAGTTCACAAAGAGTTAGACCTTTCATCCTGCTTTTCGCGTCAAATTCCGTAGCTTCAATATTAATCATGTGTACACCTGAAACGGCCGCATCTAGCTGCACCTCATACACTTCACGAGCAGTTGGCTCAGTATCTGTGTGTCTAAACAGCTCTTTTTGGTGTATGTCGAAAAATCTTAGGATATTTCCTTTAAGTAAATGGAATAGGTCATCTATGGAAAAAGGAAACCAAATACATGTTATGTAAACAGAAAACATCATCTGTGAAGGAAAGAAAGAAGGAAGAGAGGAAACAAAAGAAAGAAATAAGGAAGGAAGAAAGCGAGTGAGAGATAAAGCGAGGAAGAAAGGAAACAAAAGAGAAACGACAACCGAGATTAAGGAAAATACTGAGGGAGGCCAAAGAGGGAAGGACGCGATGAATGGAAGAAGGAGTAAGGAAAGAAGAAAGATAAAGAGTGGTTAGGAGGTCAAAAAGAAAAAAAAGTAAACAAGGAAGAGAGTGAGAGAGGAAGCAAGGTAATGAATAAATGAATGAAGGAAGGAAGGAAGAAAGGATGGAGGGAAGGAAGGAAGGAAGGAAAGAATGGATGAAGGAAGGAAGGAAGGAAGGAAGGAAGGAAGGAAGGAAGGAAGGAAGGAAGGAAAAAAGGAAGGAAGGAAGGAAGGAAGGAAGGAAGGAAGGAAGGAAGGAAGGAAGGAAGGAAGGAAGGAAGGAAGGAAGGAAGGAAGGAAGGAAGGAAGGAAGGAAGGAAGGAAGGAAGGAAGGAAGGAAGGAAGGAAGGAAGGAAGGAAGGAAGGAAGGAAGGAAGGGAAGGGAGGGAGGGAGGGAGGGAGGGAGGGA
Source organism: Megaustenia siamemsis (assembly GCA_032433765.1). Lineage (NCBI taxonomy): Eukaryota > Metazoa > Mollusca > Gastropoda > Stylommatophora > Ariophantidae > Megaustenia > Megaustenia siamemsis. The sequence goes on along the minus strand of JAVIAB010000041.1, from coordinate 13,314,603 downwards.
GGGAGGGAGGTGGTATGCAGCGTTGGGAAATAAAACACTCTCTTCTGCTTTCTAAAATGTTTCAAACAATGACCACCACGAAATACTTATGATGTTTAAGCAAATTATACATCTGAGCATATTCACCATACTGGTAACGATATGGCAATAGAATCAATGTGATAAATAATATTAGATATGAAGTTTCAGCAGCATTCAAACACTTTGAGATTGTATGAATCTCATTTCACAATCATCTATAATTTTAGAAAAAAGTGTTATATTAGCATAACTTTGTCCAGAAGCAGTGGATATGAAATCGTGGACAACGAAATTCAAGAGAAACATACAACTTTACATGTCACCATAAGGATATAATTTATATCTTGAATGGATTTCTCTCTACTCAGTCTATGATATTTTTGTCACAATCTAAACGATGTTTGGAGGTCCACCCAGTGCAACACGAAAGTCAAACTAAGGTTAACAGAGAGTTGTGTAATTTAGGTGCTTCTTTATAGGCCTGAACAAGGGAGAACAACAGAAGACATGGGGACTATCATCATTTCACACAACCTGTCTGAGGAAAATTGGTTATCATATTGTCAATAAATAAAGTCAGCAGAACTTCTCAAAAGGGCAGCCAGGAGGAGACGTAAACAGTGATAATAGGGAGAAGTTGGATATTGATAGGCCATAGGTTCAGAAGAGATCCAGAAGCAATAATAAATCCTGCATGCAGTGGGCATGAGATCATCAAGTACCGGGCTTACTGGCGTAGGTGATCATACTCTCCACAACTTTCGATCTCGACAGTTCTTATCATTGCAATTGTTGACCTTCAGCCAAGCCATTCTCTTAAGCTGTCTGGTATTTTCTCTCTTTGCTTCCCTCTATCTCTTCGTCCCTCAATTTTTCCAGTTGTTACACTATATTCCAGTTATTCTCTTCTCATTACATGGTCATAAATGTTGATTCTTTCTTCCTAATATTGAAAATCAGCTTTTTTTGCTTTGGCCTCATTCAGAATATTTTAATTACTCTTCATGAATGTGCATGGTATTCTCAACATTCTTCTGTAGAACCACATTTCTACAGACGCCAGTGATTTCTTGTCTGTTGTCCTATTGTCCATGATTCACATCCGTATGTTAAGACTTGCTCTACATAACATTTACGAACTATTTCTCTTATTTATATTGTCAAAAATGGATTGCATAGTCACTTCCTCATTTTCTGGAGAGTTGCTTTTGCCTGAGCCATTCTGCATCTCACCTCTTTTGTACATCTTCGTCCAAGGCAAACTATTTTTACGAAGAAAAAAAAAAACTATCTTTACGACACATAGTACCATAGCTGGTGTATGTCGGGGGGCAACGATAGAACCCGAGGGATTAAAGCCGCTTGGTCAAGCAGTCGCCACGACTGTGAGACTCAGGATTTTTATTTCTCCCCGATAGAAAAAATCCTTTCTGTCTACCGCGGGCTTCGAACACCGTACGCCGGCTTTTCAGCTAGCGGAACAGTGGTGTTAAGCCGCACGGCCACGCGCACCTCTAAGTGACCTCTGAGGTTAACAAAGTTTCCAAATATTTAAATTCATTTACCTGTTTTAATATTGTTTCACTTGTCTTTATTTTTCACTGAGGTGATGTCTTTTTCTTTGTTGTTACCATTACTTAATGTCTTATTTGCTATTAAGGCTGAGTCCTTTATTTTTGCTTTCTTTCACTATAATGTCCAACATTTCTTGTAGCTAATTTTCACTCACAGTGATTAATACTGTATCATCAGCATACCTTAGATTATTTATATTATGACCTCCTATTGTTTGTCCAGGCATTCCCCTTATGAATCTTTAAATAATCTCACTATAAATATTAAATAAATCTAGTGACAGCACACTATCGTGTCTAGCACCATGTCTTTATTGTTGAAACATTCCCAATTGGTTTCCAGTTCTTATGGCCGCTGTTTGCTGCCAGTACATGTTCTTTATTATTCTTAGATCTTTGTTGTCTACGTTTACGCTTTCTAACATTTTGATTATTTCTTGTTTCTTTACTTTGCCAAATGCTTTGGTATAACCGGTGAAACATAGGTATAGATCTGTTTTCACTGCTAAGGCTCTTTCTACTAAAGATCTTATGATATATATGACATTGCCTGTTCCTTTACCTCCAACAAAACCACACTGTTCATCGCTAATTTCTGGACTGATTTTGTTTCGTACTCTTCTCATGATGATTCTTAGTAATATATTACTCATGTGACTCATAAGGCTTATTGTACGATGAGCATCGCATTCAATCGCACCAGATTGAATTGAGCAGGTCGTCTGGTATATATCCGTTGTTGTAGATATCATTCAATATTTTTGTTATTATTTCTATTCCAAAATCACCCATGGCTTCAATCTCTTTTTAGTTATATTATCTGGTCCATGAGCTTTGCCTGTTTTCATATTGCACACGACGTCTTCAACTTCTTCTCTGAGTATTTCTGGTCCTTCTCCATTATCCTTAATATTTACTTCTGTTCGTTCATCATTATAAATATGTTAAATGTATTCTGTCCATCGTTCCCTTATGCGTTCTTGTTTAATCAACAGTTCTCCTTCCTTTGATCTGAAGCATCGAGTTTTTTTTATTGCGTTTTTCTTCCTGTTAATTGATCAGTGTGTTTGTATATAGCTATAGCATCACCTTTTTTGTTGCATTTCAATCTCTTTGCATCTCTCTTTTAGCCATGCTTCTTTTGCTTCATTGCAATTTATTGTAATTTCTTTATTTAATCTCTTATACACATCTTTATTTTCTTTATTTCTTCTTTTAGCTCCAAAATGTCATCCGTCATCCTCGAAATGGGCATGAGAGGTAAGTCTAATTGAGTGACATCAAAGAATAGATACGAAGGAAGTAGTTGAGTGAAAGAGAAAATGATAACTTCTCGAAGGAAGTACGAGATAGATAGAGAAAGAGAGAGTGAGCGAGAGAGGGAGAGAGAGAGAGAGAGAGAGAGGCCGGGATCGCTTGTCGACGTAAGTAGGAGACAGAGGCACATATGACAACTTGTAGAAGGAAGTAGTAGAGAGACACCAATGATAACTTGCCCAAGGGAAGTTGGACAGAGAGAGACCAATAAAATCTTCTAGGAGGAAGTAGTAGAGACAGAGAACAATACTAACTTGTCGAAGGAAGTAGTAGTGACAGAGAACAATGCTAACTTGTCGAAGGAAGTAGTAGAGACAGAGAACAATGCTAACTTGTCGAAGGAAGTAGTAGAGACAGAGAACAATGCTAACTTGTCGAAGGAAGTAGTAGAGACAGAGAACAATGCTAACTTGTCGAAGGAAGTAGTAGAGACAGAGAACAATGCTAACTTGTCGAAGGAAGTAGTTGAGACAGAGAACAATGCTAACTTGTCGAAGGAAGTAGTTGAGACAGAGAACAATGCTAACTTGTCGAAGGAAGTAGTAGAGACAGAGAACAATGCTAACTTGTCGAAGGAAGTAGTAGAGACAGAGAACAATGCTAACTTGTCGAAGGAAGTAGTAGAGACAGAGAACAATGCTAACTTGTCGAAGGAAGTAGTAGAGACAGAGAACAATGCTAACTTGTCGAAGGAAGTAGTAGAGACAGAGAACAATGCTAACTTGTCGAAGGAAGTAGTAGAGGCAGGGAACAATGCTAACTTGTCGAAGGAAGTAGTAGAGACAGAGAACAATGCTAACTTGTCGAAGGAAGTAGTAGAGACAGAGAACAATGCTAACTTGTCGAAGGAAGTAGTAGAGACAGAGAACAATGCTAACTTGTCGAAGGAAGTAGTAGAGACAGGGAACAATGCTAACTTGTCGAAGGAAGTAGTAGAGACAGAGAACAATGCTAACTTGTCGAAGGAAGTAGTAGAGGCAGAGAACAATGCTAACTTGTCGAAGGAAGTAGTAGAGACAGAGAACAATGCTAACTTTTCGAAGGAAGTAGTAGAGACAGAGAACAATGCTAACTTGTCGAAGGAAGTAGTAGAGACAGAGAACAATGCTAACTTGTCGAAGGAAGTAGTAGAGGCAGAGAACAATGCTAACTTGTCGAAGAAAGTAGGTGAGAAAGAGACCATTGATAACTCAAAGAATGAAGAAGACGGAGAGACATACAAAATTAATACTTAAGATAAAAGAAATAGACCAAGGATAAATTGAAGTAATGAGATGAAATAGTTACAGACCAAGGCTAACTTAGAGAAATAATACGAAAGAGAGACAGACCAAAGATAATGTGATGAAGGGAGTAAAAGGATAGACATAATAAGGATAACTTGTCGAAGGAATATAGAAACGGAAACGGATGATGTAAACACAATTCAGGGCACAATTCAGAAGAAGGGCATTGAACGCACGAAGTGAAGGAACTATGTTGTTTGTTCGATGTTTCTGGTCAAGCAAAGGATACATTATTTCTTATCCTCAATCAATTTCTGTCTACTTTCTTTGCCTGTTAAACCTACATAGATTCCCCTACTGCTTCTGTGACCAGAATCGTGTTAAATTTCTAAAATAGAACAGTAATGATGTAGATGAAACTGAAAAGAATGAAACACCAAATATATAACTGTTTGGTATATAACTGTAAATTGATTCTGATGATTCCTCGCTTTATGGTAAAAAAAAAACAACTACTTACGATATGTTCTAAATACGTTGTACAGAGTATATCCAAATACTGTCATGCTATTTTGAAAGTGAGGTTCAAGTTGGGAAGATCTCCAAATGTCTGACTGCAAAATCCTTCATCAAAGTAAGCATTGATGTAACCATCAACAGCGAATGAAGAAGAATGTGATTTATGTGGATTTTGTAACGACTGGTTAGTCGTTTCTTTCAGAGCTAAGTTCCGGCCTAAAGTACAAAGACATTAAAATATAACATTGTGTCTATATTTTAAATACAAAAACACGAGCTATCAATGTTTTATTCTTATATAAATGTCCCTATCTTTCTTAAGTCCTCATGTTTTCTGGTCCTTTCTTTTATTCATTGACTTAACCTCCGTCCCAATGTTGTGCAACTAATGCCAGATCTGGACTCTATACTCAAGACAATAAGAAAATCAACCACTATCGAGATGACATGTGTTAGACAATTGACAGGAAATAGCCTGAGAGATAGGTTCTGAATTAATGGTATATATGTGTGTATATTACACAGACACATACAGGAGGAATGTTGAAATAAAACCTGCCCGAACTGTTCTAATTGAACATAGGTAACCGAAATAATGATGTCACATCTAACGTAGCAAGCTCACACACGTGGATGTGATATGGAATCTGTCCAAGGTTGATCATTCTGTAAAGAGAGCGGTGTGACCATCAATGCCATCCGCTACTCAGGGACACTAGAGAGACTGGTGTGACCATCAATGTCATCCGCTACACAGGGACACTAGAGAGACTGGTGTGACTTGTGTGACCATCAATGCCATCCGCTACACAGGGACACTAGAGAGACTGGTGTGACCATCAATGTCATCCGCTACACAGGGACACTAGAGAGACTGGTGTGACCATCAATGTCATCCGCTACACAGGGACACTAGAGAGATTGGTGTGACCATCAATGCCATCCGCTACACAGGGACACTAGAGAGACTGGTGTGACCATCAATGTCATCCGCTACACAGGGACACTAGAGAGATTGGTGTGACCATCAATGCCATCCGCTACACAGGGACACTAGAGAGACTGGTGTGACCATCAATGTCATCCGCTACACAGGGACACTAGAGAGACTGTTGTGACCATCAATGTCATCCGCTACACAGGGACACTAGAGAGACTGGTGTGACCATCAATGTCATCCGCTACACAGGGACACTAGAGAGACTGGTGTGACCATCAATGTCATCCGCTACACAGGGACACTAGAGAGACTGGTGTGACCATCAATGTCATCCGCTACACAGGGACACTAGAGAGACTGGTGTGACCATCAATGTCATCCGCTACACAGGGACACTAGAGAGATTGGTGTGACCATCAATGCCATCCGCTACACAGGGACACTAGAGAGATTGGTGTGACCATCAATGTCATCTGCTACACAGGGACACTAGAGAGACTGGTGTGACCAATAATGCCATCCGCTGCACAGGGACACTAGAGAGACTGGTGTGACCATCAATGTCATCCGCTACACAGGGACACTAGAGAGACTGGTGTGACCATTAATGCCATCCGCTACACAGGGACACTAGAGAGACTGGTGTGACCATTAATGCCATCCGCTGCACAGGGACACTAGAGAGACTGGTGTGACCATTAATGCCATCCGCTGCACAGGGACACTCGAGAGACTGCATACAGTTATCAAAAGACATGACATGCTTCCGCGTGGTGTGATTCTATTTACGACAATGCTCGTACACATGTGATTCTATTTTACGACAATAATCGTTTACATGTGATTCTATTTTACGAAAATGCTTGTACACATGTGATTATATTTTACGACATAGCTCGTACACGTGGGATTCTATTTTACGACAATAATCGTATACATGTGATTCTATTTTACGACAATAATCGTATACATGTGATTCAACTTACGACAATTCTCGTACACATGTGATTCTATTTTACGACAATGCTTGTACACATGTGATTATATTTTACGACAATCCTCGTACACATATGAATCTATTTTATGACATTGCTCGTACACATGCGATTCTATTTTACGACAATGCTCTTACACATTTCGCGAACAATGTGCAACGTTAGCACGAAAACTGTAGGAAGTCCTGCATCACTCAGTCTACAATCCGGATCTGTCAAGATGTGAGCTGCTCTTGTTCGGGCCCTTAAAAGAAACCTATAACGGACAACGATTCGACTCCGATGGCCTCGATGATAAAACGGTCATGTGAGCTACAAAAGTCGTTTTTCTCTGACGTCATCCACTGTCTACAGTTTATTGCATGTCTAAATTGCTAAGACGACTTCTTCTAAACAATCGTGGTATAGTTCCTTCATAAATTCGTGCCCACAGAGTTGATCAAAAATCTCGGTTAATATTTGATGAATTTTTAAAATTCGTTTTCATTAAATCTTATTTATACCCCGACCTTCAGATGTTATAATATTTAAGCACAAAGGTAGTGTGATTTTTTTTTCATTAAAAATTTTATCTTCTTCGCCATAGAGATAACTGGGTACTTGCGTTATAATAATTCTTCTGCTTCTTCCTTTTATTTACCTGTGGTGTATATGTCTTCAGCAAACTCTTTCTAAACCATTCTGCTTCTTGCCATTACAAAAAAAAAACAAAAAAAACATTTCAAGTCTTCCCCATCCTCTTCCTCTCTTCTTCCACCTGTCTTACGTATATGTTTTTCTTCACTTGAGTCTTCACCTCCTGGGGATGCAATAACAAGGCTTGCCATGTAATACTCACACTATGTGTCCGATCTAGTAGCATCGTCTTCGTCGCATATCTATGTTCACTGGTGTTTGAATGGCACTGTTCCAATAGTTTTATCTTAGTAAAGTTTGTCCGACATGTCCATATTTTTATTCTGCACAACCTATCATTAATGAAGGTCTATGTCTTCGTGATTGTCACTGTTGTTCTCCATTTATCGCAACCATTCATTAATGAAGGTCTATGCCTTCGTGATTGTCACTGTTGTTGTCCATTTATCGCAACCATTCATTAATGAAGGTCTATATCTTCGTGATTGTCACTGTTGTTCTCCATTTATCGCAACCATTCATTAATGAAGATCTATATCTTCGTGATTGTCACTGGTGTTCTCCATTTATCGCAACCATTCATTAATGAAGGTCTATGTCTTCGTGATCGTCACTGGTGTTCTCCATTTATCGCAACCATATGACAGGACTGATTTGGACTTCCAGTCACTATGGCGGATAGGCGACATGGATCAGTTGTGGCACTGTCTGAAAAGGTGTTCCTTTGTGCAGTTTTCTCATATTCCAAGTCCGAATCTACTAAGTAGTAATCTGTGCACACCGATAGATGTGTGTTCTATAGGGATATTATTTCTATATTATGATGGCTTACGATGAATGATGATATATAATAACGAAGGGCATTTCAGATGCGTTCACTGTCGGTGCTATAATACACCTTATGTCTTTTGACGTGTGCTCTGTTTGCTACCATGTGGACTGCCGCTGCATTTCTTTGGATATTCGATGAAATGCTAATTCGGATGAAAACCACTGGCACGGGCCTTTGAGCAATTATGGATTTCCATTTGTTATCAATGATATAGGTCCTTCGAATAACCACAACCTAATTAGAACTGATTTGACATTGAAGTTATTTTAATTAAAATTAGTTTCTTTACATTCCAATACGTTTCCTTGTTAAATGAAGCACCTCATGATTTTTGTATCCCTATTTCGGTATAATTCTATGTTCCTTTCACAACAAGTGTTTTATTAGTCATGTCACACCTTCTGATACAATGTACCTATATTTGTAAATAGGTCACTAGTACGGGTTTCTTTGAACACGCCACATACATTGCAATATATAAATAAATATAAAACAGATATTTCATTTATCAAACTATAATATATTGTAGCTATCAAATTAGTATATATAGTATTGTATTTATCAGACAAAAAACCGTGAAAAAGTATAAAGTTGATTGCATAAGATTGCATGTAGCAGTGTGTGAGTGAGAGGAAGAAGGAGAGAAGGAGAGCAGGGGATAGTTGGAGAGAGTGAGGAAGCATAGCACGGGAAATGGTCACAAGAAATATAAGTAGAATTGTGTTAGAGGTAGAGCAGGATTCTGGTGACTGATAAGAGTGTAAACATGGGGTGAGTGGATGACGTAGAGGAATTATATTTGAACGGAAACTGGAGAAATGAGTTTTGATTGGGTAGGGGATGAAGTATATAATTCCCTGCACGGAGCAAGAAGGAGACTCTACGGACAATACTCACACGTGAATGAGGAACAGTATCGGCGACGCCATTAGGCGTTAGCCTGTAGGGGCTCAGCGGGCTCAAAGTTAGCATAGCTATTACGAGATAGTATACACTACGTAGAAGAGAGTCTCACGTATATTAAAGAGATAGTGAAGTTATGTTAGTGATTGTAGCCAAGAGATTAGCAACCTAGTCTAGCAGGAACACTATTAATCAAGCTGAGTGCGATAGAAGACCTGATGTGAGATGGTCCAGTAGATGATGCGAATGTAATTGTATTGATGAATGGACGAGCGGAAAGTATAGACCGCTGACCGTTGTAAATATTTTGTGAATAGTTTGACATTTAAAGGGTTGATGAATAAAGCTTATGTGACCTTGAACATAAGTCTTCAGTGTAGCCATTTCTTTATTCCAGCAGTCGTTACACACGCCATGGCGCTGAACTGAAGTTGGGAGTTGTCGTGGGCACATAGAAGTCAAAGAATCACAAATCCAGTTCAGAACGGTCCAGCTTACAAGCAAAGTGCGATAAGGATACATTGTGTACCTGACAGTAAACCCGGTCACAGATACGGTGACCGTCGAGATTGACAGCTGAGAAGGTGTGCGAGCGCGAGCTACCATAGAACGGCTCGTTTAACACCATTATCATCATTGTGTAGCTGTTACGATAGCCTGTGTTACGAGAAGACGATACCCGGGTTACAGACGAACAGCATCGATCTACAAAAATAACATCATTTTAACAACAGGGTTAACGGTTACAATAAATAACGGTTACATTTCTAGTAAAATACATCTTCACCAATACATGTTATAACAGTTCGAAGATTATTGTTAAACTCTAGCGTTTAGATAAAGTATAGCGCTGTGTGATAGTGAACCTTACCTCCACTGATGTACACTGAACACAAAGACTGGACACCACGGCCTGATATTTCAATTTGTTGAACCTTGTATTTCAAGTCAACGTAGACATCCATTTGAGTGCCATTAACCACTTTCTTTACATTGAAATGTACTTGTGCCTTGTGACTACTGTCCTTCTTGTAAGTGAAATATAAATGATCAAGTAGCGCTGTCGATAGTGTAAAAGGAGAGTTTATCAACAGCTGAAGTTCTATATATATATATGTTTTTTTTTCAAAGAAAAATGGTACATGTTACTCAACCTAATGATTCTATTATACCTACTTCCCACTTTTAATATATCCTTTTATATACCATTGTCGTCTCTAGATTGCTTCTTCCTGTGGGAGTAACTGCAGAATAACGATCTAGGACCAGCCCTCAACATAATTACTAGAGTTGAACGTCAAGTATATATTTATTATTACAGTGGTCTATTTCGTTTGGGTGGGGGGGGGGAAGTACCGTTACTCAACGTGAAGATTGTACAACAACTTCCACACTTCAACATATCCTCTGTTATACTATCGCCGTCTCTTTATCGCTTTTTTCTTGGTAACAACTGCAGCATGACAATCTTGAAGTAGCCATGAATCCAAATATTTGCTATGAATGAGTTTAAAGAGAGGAGGACCCACTATCCTGATGAACATCAGTGGAGATGTTATATATACAAGGAGAGATGGCCCAGATGGAATTACCACAAGGTTCATTAGAGACACACATTTCATATTCACTGCAAGTTACTGCACTATTCATAAAATCTTCACGAGAGGAAGTGGTATCTATCTATCTATCTTTCGTTCGCCTGAAGCATTGTCTATATCTGCAATGTCGTTTCCTGTATAAATGTTACTGTCTTTTGTAATTCTTGCAGTGGCCCATATAGTTTTGTCTGTAGTGTTGTATCTATGGGCCAATGGATTTTCCTCAGTCTACTATATTCAGTGCAGTCTTGAAGTATGTGTTCAGCAGTCTGGGGCGCCTGTCCACATGTACAAGTAGTTGAGGTGCCGATCTTGAATTTTGTATACATGTGACTATGGAGTCGATTGTGTCCTGTTCTGAGACGTATAATGATAACTTGTTCATATCTATTCATATTATAAAAGGCATCCTGATTTGGGGCTTGTGGTCCTCTGATTGATTTGATTATCTGTTTCTTATGATGGTATGTAACAGGTGTATCTAGTTGTGTGCCTGTTGAACCTTCCTTTGCCAACTGATCTGCTTTCTCATTTCCTGGTATTCCACAGTGAGATGGGATCCACTGCAGGGCAACCCTGTGGTGCTTGCAGAGTTCAGTCAATAAGGTCTGCAGATGTGGTAATTTTCTGGATTGTAGTGCCTGGAGTACTGATCTTGCATCTGTCAAAAACACTACAGGCTGCGGGCTAAGATTAATGTTCAGCAGTTTTTCTATTGCTAACTTTATTGCTTGTATTTCTGCATCATAATTGTGACAATATTTCCCTGTTGCTATTTTATTCATATCCCTAGTGTTATTTGGGTATTCTATATATGCACCTGCTCCCCCATTTTTTACTGCATTCTGTGCTGATCCATCTGTATACACACGAATCCATAGGTCTTGTGGGTATTCTTCATCCAGGAAACTGAGAGTTATTGTTTTTCGCTGTAGACTATTCTGTTCCTCTTTATCAACTATTCCTTTCACTTCTGTCCGTATTTGAACTGATAATCCAGATTCCTCTGTCCAGGGAGTCTGTTCTGGTATGGGCAGTAGGGGGTTAACAGCTCTTGGCATGTCTGGTGTTTGTCTACTAATACGCTTGGCTTGGTGGATAAAACTGCTTCTCTTAAGTCGTCCCAATGCAAGATTTTGGAATCGGTCCTTCATTGGATGTCTCGGCATGCAAGCAAATTTTTCTGCCTGTATCAGCACCTTTGTGTCCCTCCGTTCTCTCAGTGCTGGTATCCTCCACAATTTCTCCATCTCTAATATTGGTGTTGATTTCATTGCTCCTGTGATGACCCTAAGTGCCTGGTTTTGTACTTTATCCAGTTCTTGAAGTGTGGTGTTTGATGCTGAACACCATGCAGATGATCCATATTCTAAATGTGGGCGTATACTCTAGGAAGTGGTATGACTAGGGATTTATATTCTGAAGATATTGACAAAAACCTCGAACTGCTTATCTTTCATTAACCAGAATTTGCGTGCTAACTTTCTAATATCAGCTTCACCAAATGTCTGGTGCCTACCAGGATTATCTGGCCAGTACTTAGAATCTAAAATCTTGGCACACTCAGGAAAATCATCATCATCATCTCCTTTAAGCAGACGCTGTCCAACAGTTTCTTTCAGACTTTACTAAAAAGCATAACTTGCTGAATGGACGTGCCTGTCATTTGTGTAGAGTTCAGTCCCTTTGAACTTCAAGATCTTCCGACTTTGAAGAGACAAACTGTACCAGGATTTTCCAGAAATGGACCAGGATTTTCATTTCTTTCCTCAAAAAGGTGAACTATATATTTTTTTACCTTCATGTTTGCTCTGTACAAGTCAACGTTTCTTCCTTGCAAACCCAGACTCAGTTCGTTAAGTTCTTGGAGAACATCACACATCTAGTCCATATCAAGAACACATTCTCATGACGTAATATTTTTTTTAAGGTCCAAATAAGACATCGATCTGCCTTGCTTCTTCTGCTGACTTATTTTACCTCTTAAAAGTCAGGGACGAGAGCTTCCAAGTCCTGCTACACCGCATACACAACAAGAAAGCAAAATCCAACCTAACTGAACCTAACAATTATATCTGTTTTCAGTATTGGAAATTCTAGAGTAGCCGCATATTCCTGTAGCTCCCTTGCATTTTTGGTGAATCATGGTATGGCACATAAAGTTTATCCATGAAAGTCTTAAAGTGATTCACAACTACCACACTGCTCACTATGTCACTAACAGACAGTTCAAGAAGGCGATGACTAGCATAATGCCAGAAAATAACAAAAGGAAATGTTTCTTGCATTAGCTTCCGTACACCATTACGCACACCAAATAACAGAACTTCAACATCACACGTTACAGACACTAAATACGTTTAAGTAATCTGGAGAACATCCTGAACACTAAAAGATGGCAAAATATAAAGTTTAGAATTTCCCTGGCATTTACATCGGATGATAATCTAGGAAAATAATCGCTGGTGCCGAAAGTGCAGGAAGAAGTCCGCGAGCAATAAAAATAACGTTGATTTGTTGCTCACAGTTGTCGACTCATCAAGAAGTAACGATATTTTGTTTTGGAGGTCACTATATTGTCTGTTAATGTTTTCTAATTCCATTTGAGATATGGCCCACAATGTTAATGCGGGTATTTAAGGAAGGTAGAATGAATCCCATCTCTAAACCATTAAGTTCCTGCAACTTTATTTCATATTCAAAGATGTTGATTGTTTTCTCTACACGACTTTGTAACCAGTTCGAAACATGTTTCCTGTAATATCTGCTACGAGACAACGTGTATAAGAAAACCGTTTGTAATGTTTCGTTTTTAGCTCCAGAATTGATTTTTTTGGCTCGCTTTGTTCACTGCACTCTCCTTATAGTCGTCAATTATTAGTCGTTAATAGTCGTTATTTTCTTAAAGACGTTAGTTGTTGTGTCCGGGATTATCCAAAAGGGACATAGTCTACGAACTGACCACGCTACAGAAATTGTTATTACCATATGTTTATTGACTGCCATACATCCATCATGACATACTTTACAGCCCAAAATTGTAATCTGTGACATAAATCAATTATTTTTTTTTGAAGAAAAATGTGTCTGCAAAAGTGTCGAACATTCGGTCCAATCTTTACCAGAATCTGGTATCCTTTGACCACATTGAGCGTCTGTCTTTGTTTCGTGATCCTCTACAATAGGCGTATTTTTGGATCTAGTTTTATGTTTTACAAGCTCATGGGGAGATTCCACAATTTCTACTTTTTGAGGCACCTTTCTTGCTCAATGGCTTAAAGTAACTACTTATTTTACTCATTTTGTAGAATGATAGCACAGATTATACTTATATTAACTTGACACTCGTAAAACCTTAACATCAAGTGTCCACCTTTAAATATCTGATACAATAAATGTGAAAGATATTGGAAACGAAAACAATATACGTATGTATTTTTTAAATTGTATATTGGTAAAGTCCTAGTTTAGAGACAATACATTATTTAAATTCGAAATCCTCTAGATCCTCTAGAGAAAAGTAAGTCCTCTTCAGAAAAGATTCCACTTTATATTAGTGGTTCTCAGATCTATTTTTAGTAGACCCCTGCCTAACTCTAACCCAACAAATGAAATAAATCGCGTTTGTGAACAACATCGATAAACGTAGAGTAAATTGTATGTATTTCTGAACCAGTGTAGTTTTCTTTGGACACGAACTAAGGGGAGATCATTCTAAAGTATGTCCCTAACTATAGTTAGTAAATATCCAATGTTAGGAAGAAAAGATCATCATTTCTGGTCATGTTATGAGAAAGAAACAATTAGAATATATTGTAACAGCTGGGATAATTGAGGGCACGAAAATATAGAGGGAAGCAACAAGAAAAGATACTGGACCGCATATGAGAATTGTTTGACAGAAGATGAACAACATAAATTATAAATAACTATCGTTATTGAAAGTTGTGAGTGGCTTCTTCACCTACGCCAGCCTTGGCACTTGATGATGATGATATATATATATATATATATACATATAGTTGTACACTGGTAATGTTTCAAACATATAATTATTATTAAAGTGCAACTACTAATGATGCTGCAACAACAACTATTACTTCAAGTATAACTAAAACTACTTCAACTTATTATTGCTACAGGAACCACTATCAATATTATAATCATCATAACTTATACAACATGTTACCACTTAACATCTACTGTGTAATCTTACTTTTCAATACAAATACATAAGAGTCATCTCAGACTGTTACTATGACAACTACTGTGGGACCAAGACACGCGACAATGCATAGGCTGAAACATGACTGCGTACATAATAAGTCATTGACTTTAAAGTAAGATCATACTCACACTCCATTGATAGCTTTGTTAACAGCTCCTGTGATAACTTTGAGAACAGACTAATCAGTCTACCAGAACAGGTTGGAATATAATCATCATCATGTGCCATACAGGTTGATGTAGGCGATAATGTCATTCCACAATCTTCTATATACAGTGCATCTTATCAGTTCTGTTGTTGACTGTTTTCCATGCCATGACACCGCGCTATCCAGTATTTTATCTCTTTGTCGTCCGCGATCTCTCTTTGCTTTAAATTTGTGAGTTGTAACTAAGTATTCCAACTTTCATCTTCTCATGATGTTCCCGAAAAGAATGTTGATTGTTTATTTCTGATGTTTTTAGAGCTCCATTTTTGTGTTGGCCTGTTTGATAATTTTCTAATTGGTCTTTTCACCTGGAATATAATATGGGAGACAATCTAGGGCCTAAAATGTCGTACTTAAGTTGGCTATGTCGCTGCTTCAGGTCAACGACAATACAACATTTATTTTCTTCTCCTTCTCTCCTTCCACATTTACTTTTAAGCGCCAGGGGCATATATAAGTTGTGATCTTTTGGTCTTCTGTTTTGCTTTGTAACTGTTATGTTTCCTTGTGTTTCTAATATTCCATCAATCCATCTTTTGTTCTTCTGTTTTGCTTTTGTAACTGTTATGTTTCCTTGTGTTTCTAATATTCCATCATTCTATCTTATTCGTGTACAGCCTGGGATCTGATGTGTTCTTATTGAAAGATCTTAGATTTGTTTTTTGATCTATCTGCTCTACCACGTGGTCAAAAAATTGTATTTGTTTATATATATATATATATATATATATATATATATATATATATATATATAAATATATATATATATATATATATATATATATATATATATATATATATATATATATATATTCCATTTCGGGGATTATTCTAGCTCTTTTCTCAGTTTTTCATTTCTGATCTTATCTTTTAGACTGTTTTCTGTCATGTGTCTTACAAATAGCATCTCAGTTGTGGTTATTTTTCTTATTGCTCTTGGAGCCTAAAACAAATAATTTGTTTGATGACTAGAGAAAACTGAGCGGCTACTGCAAATATATTATTTAATTGTAGATATTTCAGGCAAAAATGTAATTTCCGAAAATGAAAAACGACTTATGGAAAAAAAAAAAATCGATGTCAATAGAAGTAAGGCAGAGAGTTCATCGGTGCTTTGTACAGCCATTTCTGATCTATTGAAAGCGAATCATGGAAAAACAAATGAAAAAAAAAACAAATGAAAGGATGATTAGAGGTCACATAGATGAGATATCACCGAAGAATGTTGAGAGTTCCCTGGACAGATAAAAAGACAAATGAGAACATTATCAAAGAGGTCAACACAAAAAGGAAACTCATAAAAAATATCAAAATGAAATAATCTTCAATTTTCAGGAACACAATGAAAAGAGAAAAGTTGGAATACTTAGTTGCAACAAGGAAAATACATGGAGATGGAGATCGTGGACGACAAAGAGAGAAAAATACTAGATAGCTTAATGTCATTGCATGGTAAACAGTCAACAACAGATTCGATACGATGCACGGTGGATAGAAGATTGTGGAAGCACATGATCGCTACGCCAACCGATATGGC
This sequence comes from Megaustenia siamemsis, assembly GCA_032433765.1. Classification (NCBI taxonomy): domain Eukaryota; kingdom Metazoa; phylum Mollusca; class Gastropoda; order Stylommatophora; family Ariophantidae; genus Megaustenia; species Megaustenia siamemsis. Next base: position 13,298,069 of record JAVIAB010000041.1, on the reverse strand, counting down.
ACATGATGATGTAGATAGTTATAACCCATGTCAATTAGTACATGGTTGTACACGCTATACCTTTGTGGTGCACTCATTTTAGAACTATATCATTTTTCAATTGCATTCGTCTAATTGTGTGTACACTTACTGGGATCGTTGACATGTACACGGAACCATGTAATATGATAGGGAACATCCCATGCCACAGTTACCTCACGGTCCACTATTGTAAGACACGTTCTTTCATCGCCATCAGTTATAGTTTTCAACGCCTTGTCTCCAACTAAAATATTGACGCTCTGGGCTAAGTCCACTGTACAATTGAAAAAATTACATTTTAACATTATGTGTGTGATTTTTATTTACCCTTTAGCTTTTATCCCTGATACAGTCCCTAGAGACTAGGGACTGGTTTTTGCGTGTTAATCCGTTTTCCCTGACAACCTCGTGTACAGAAGTATCTCGCCCTCGCTGTATATCAGGGATGTATTTATATCCAACAGTTGATATTATGATATCTTTAGATCAGGAGCATTGATGGTTTTATTAGTCCATTCACCGGTCCAAGCATCGTCGTATATTCGCCTTGGACTGTCAACAATTGCGACCGTCACGTGCCACTTCTGTTCACTGTTACTTCTGGATGGGGCCGGTGGAATGTTGTTAATTTCTCGATCTCTGGTAGTACAAATTATGAATGGCGACTCACTTCCGCCGTCGTCCTGACCTCTCGTGACACCTGGTTTTTCGGTCATGCACGAGATTACTATAGTCCGTTCAGATTCGTTTGCCGAGATGTTATGATTTATAATTCAAAAAGTTCTTGATGATTTCACATGATTTTTGGCATACGGTGTTAAAATGTCCATGTCACGAGAACATATGTGTTACTCGATGTCTAGCTATAACGGTTTTCTTAAAGCGGCGAATTCCTTTGATCTTTGCCCATGTAACAATTATTTTGACCCTAATCAAAATGTTTACAGTACAGTAATCTAGTGCAACGATGACCCATAGGCGTGTCCATAAAATTTTACTTGGTGGCAAGTATACATATTTAAAATTATATATAGAACTTTTGTTCGTAGAGTCAATTTGATATAGTTCCATGCTCTTGGTGTGAGTTTCCCAAATGTTGTCGCTGCCTTTCAAATACGTACATTTAGTTGCTCATCTAAGGAAAGTGTGGCTGTAATAGTGGATCCAAGATAGCTGAACTTCTGTACTGACTCAAGCAGGCTTCCATTCAAGTAATGGTTGTTGGTTTGCTTATAACATATTTTTGATTGCTTGTGTGGTCTTGAACAATAAACTGTTTAACAAATCAACTAGGAAATTTTGCAAATCAAACTATTTATCTGTAGACTTAATCAGAGTAATGATCATTCAGAATCAGACGAGTCAAATAGGTCGATTACTGCTTTCGGCTGAACAAACAACAAACCATCCTTTTTCCAATATTCCTCTTCTTGTCGTAACACATGATCCTCACATTTTACCCAGTAGTCTTTATTTATATTTGATAGAGCCTGATTTGTAAGTGTCTCAACATCGCATAATTTGAAAGTTTTATTTGTATATGCTACGTGTCCTTTAACTTTTGCCCAAACTAGTTCTATAGGATTTAAGTGTGCATGATATGGAGGTAGTCTCAAACATCTATGGCCATGTTCTTGAATTAACTTGTCTATTTTAAATATCTTTGTACGTTGTGTCTGTTTTACAAGGCTAAGCAATTCGGGTTTCAAGTAGCTGTCGTTAACTTGTATGTGTTCTTTTATGAGCCACGTTTTGATTGCATCTTTTGTACTTGATGATGTTGGGATTCTATCTTCTACGTTAACTACGTTATGGTATGAAGCATTGTCCATTATCAGACAAGAAGGTCGATCTAATATTGGAAGGATACTTTTCTCGATCCAGTCTTTAAATATGTGCCCATTCATTTCGGAGTGGTAGTCTCTATTGTCTATGGATTTTGAAATGAAAACGAGATGAGCATTCTGCAACAACCCATTATGTCTGCTACCTGCATGTGCAACTATCAAACGTTGCCCTTTACTGCTTGGTACTGATCTTTTAATACTTCCATCTGCTAACTGCCATTCCTTTTCATTTGTATGATGAGCGTTGATCCAAGTTTCATCTAAATAAACAATCATATTCATTTTCGCGCATTTCCTTCACTTCACGTAAATACTTGCTTCTAAGAGCTACTAGATGTGGCTTCTCACAAATAATGTTTTTTCCACCAGCATACTTTCTAAAGGTGAAGCCTGCACTTCTTAATATTTTCCATAATGAAGTTTTTGATATTTCAATGTCGTTGTTAGTTTTCAGCCAAAGCTTCAACTTTCTAAGTGTCACTTCTTCGTTTATATCAAACATTCGACAGATTTCTCTTTTTACTAGGTCCTTATCAAAACTGTCTAACGTTTCTTTCCTTCCTTGCTTTCTTGCATTTGTTGGCAATAAATATCCGCTTCCTTTAACTATTCGATCAAATGAACGTTTACACAAACCTAAAATATGCATTGTTCTCTTCTCAGGGTTTGATAAAGAACAATAAAGATGTCCCTTTTTACGCTCTCTGCAGAAGTATTGATAAATCTTTATAGCAATGTTATGCTCAGTAAAATATTTTGCCTTTATATTCATTCTCACATAGACTTGCAGAAGATAATATGGATAGTGCCGCCTCCTTTCTGTAAATATTGAGATTTGCCTCTGAATTATGACTCGAACTCGAGTCTACGGCCGTGATTTTGACGTCACATAATTTCCGGTTTCGGCTAAAATGTCATTTTGTGCTAAACGGGAAATTTCATATGTAACAATTCTTTATAAAAATTTATAGTGGAAACATAACTATTTTAGGACGGTGCGCATTCAGCCGTGAAGGTCATGCCTATATGTTAAAGAATCAGCTGTGAGATGTAAGCATCTACATAATCCCGCCGGTGTTTATAATATCGATTAACTTTTTTTAAATATAGGTTAAATAAGGCATCTTTGAAACTGGATCACATTTCTTTGATAAAAAATATTTTTATAGCGACATTAGTATTCTAAACCTAACTTCAAAAGATCAATGCAAATGAACAATAAGTTTTTGAAAAAAATAAATTAATGTCTAGGCAAACGAATCTGAACGGACTATAGCTTGGTATTCGACACATTACCGTGTCCCGTGTTTGAGTGTAGTACTTTGTTGTTGATTTGTTCCGCGAATTTTATCTCTTTTTCTGTCCCAAGTCTTACTATGTCAGCGTGATCAGCTAACTGTTAGAACAAACATTAACCCAATTTAAGGCAAACACGTCTTTAAGTACAGCTCAACACCTGGACGACGTATTTCAACATAATTACATGAAATAATATGACCAACTGTCTGTATCATATGGTCAATCACACATGCTGCCTAGTAGCAATGTCACTCGACACTGGGCCATAGTCTTTTACACTTGACTACTCTAACTTAATTGTGAACTGTTACCCATTGAACAGCCCACCGGTCTATCTCTAATCTACTAATTCTACTGGTCTCGTCGACTTAATTTCTCAGAACACTCATATCTACCTTGGGCCATCGTCAGCCCTCTCTAATCTTCGAGGTTTAACATCTCGCTATGCGAAGCTCTCTAGGTCTAGCTATTTTTAGTCTACACCTAGGCGTGTGACATATCTGATCACTTGTCTAGATCTCAATCTTAAACAAAAAATCACACTTTTTCCCTGCTCCCCCTCATTTCTCGTGGTCTCCAACTACGCACGTCTACAGCTGCACTGGTAGATACCTCCGTTTTCGGAGGTACTCATATTTTTTTCCTTTCATGAGTAACTGACGTTCCAAGCAAGTTGATGATCCCAGGGGTGGTTGCCACAAAGAGATATCATAAATAAAAATCCCAACCGGGGATCCCAGGATTTGAACCTTCGACTATCTGTTTCCAGGCCGACGTCTTGCCTCGAAACCAGCGTGTCCGCCATGTGTGTGGTATATGTGAATGTGTCCAGACGTATTATTTATTTGAAAGTGTGCACATAGCTAAATATAATAAAATACAATTATTATTATTATATTTCAACAAGAAATAATCAAAATTTTAGAAAGCATAAATGTAGATAGCAAAGATCTAAGAATAATAAAGAACATGTACTGGTAACAAACAACGGCCATAAGAACTGGAAACCAATTTGGAATGTTTCAACAAATAAAACTGGGTGTTAGACAAGGTTGTGTGCTGTCACCATATTTGTTTAATCATTTTTGTGAGATTATTTTAAGATCTATAAGGAGAATATATGGAATAACAATTGGAGGTCATAATAAAATAATCTAAGGTATGCTGATGATACAGTCTCAATCGCTAAGAGTTAAAATGAGTTACAAGAAATGTTGGACATTATAGTGAAAGAAAGCAAAAATACAGGACTCAGCCTTAATAGCAAAAAGACAGAAACAATAGTAACAACAAAGAAAAAGACATCACCTCAGTGCAAAATAAAGACAGGTGGAGCACTTTTTACAACAGAAAATGAATTTAAATATTCAGGAACTTTGTTAACCTCAGACGGAAGATGTACAACAGAGGTGAGATGCAGAATGGCTTAGGCAAAAAGCAGCATTTCAAAAATTGAGGAAGATAATATGGAATATATTTTGACAATACAAACAAGAAAACAAGTTCTTAAATGTTATATAGAGCCAGTCTTAACATATGGATGTGAATCTATGACAACATACAAATCATTGAAAAATCATTGGAGTCTGTAGAAATGTGATTTTACAGAAGAATGTTGAGAATACCATGGACTAATAAGAGTAATGAAAATGTTCTGAAATATGTCAAAGAAAGAAGAAAGATAATTGTCAATATTAGGAAGAAACAATCATCATGTATGACTCTATGACAATATAATGAGAAGAGGACAACTGGAATATATTGTAACAACTGGGAAAACTGAGGGACGAAGAAATAGAGGGAAACAAAGAGAAAAACTAACGGACTGCTTAAGAGTATGGCTTGGCAGAAGTCCAACAACATAAATGATAAATAACTGTCGAGATCGAAAGTTGTGCAGAGACATGACCACCTACGCCAGTAGGCCCGGTATTTCATCATGATGACAATTATATTTATGATGCTCCTACAGGATGTATCTTTCATGTGTCTTCGTTTTAAAACCCCATTATTTATATTCTTGTATTTCTTCGTTTACAACAAAATGCCCTAAAAATGCCCCATTTGAACAATTTTTGTTTAAATAATAAGCACCCAATGAAATAACACACAATGTACATAGACTCCTGGAGTGTTTTTATTTTGCTTAATTGTGTAAATAAACTGGTTACATATATATTTGTTTGATTTGAGAGAGTAGATTAGGTTACCAGATTCCCCCCCCCCTCCCCATAGTTGAGGGTACATATATAAATAGAGGAAACACTGCTATTGAAATAAACCTTATGTTAGATTTCCATTCGGTTTTATAGTTTCAGACACGTTAGAAAGAATTAAATATACTCATTTTACTGAGATATTAAACGATTTCGTTCTACACTATTTACCTACATATACTTTTCTGAAGGGCGAATTTTCTCCAGGTCTTCTCTGGATTCAAATTTTGTGGCTTCTTCTTGACAAGACATAATTGAGGTGTGTCAAGGTGGGAAGAATGCTCGATCACTTCCTAAACGCATGGTGGACTTTTGGGATGTCCACATTTTGTTCATTGAAGACAACACTTTTTTTCACTGAAGCATTACTTCTAGCAAGACACAGGGACAGTACAATGAGCTTTATTTAATTACTTCTAGGAAGAAACAGGGACAGTTCAGTGAGCTTTGCTTTATTACTTCTAGAAAGACACGGGGATTGTTCAGTGAGCTTAGCTTCATTACTTCTAACATGACACAAGAACGGTTTTGTGAGCTTAGCTTAATTACTTCTCGTAAGATAAAAGGACAGTTCAGTGAGCTTAACTTCATTACTTTTAGCAAGACACATGGACTGTTCAATGATATAACTTCATTACTTCTAATATGACACAAGAACAGTTCAGTGAGCTTAGCTTCATTACTTCTAACAAGACACATGAAAAGTTAATTGAGCTCAGCTTCATTACTTCTAGCAAGACACATAGACAATTCAATGAGCTTAGCTTCATTACTTATAACAAGACACAAGGACAGTTCAATGAGCTTAGCTTCATTACTTCTAAGATGACATAAGGACAGTTCAATGACCTTGGCTTCATTACTTCTAACAAGACACATGGACAGTTAAGTGAGCTTAACTTCATTACCACTAACAAGACACGGAGAAAGTTTATTGAGCTTAGCTTCATTATTTCTAACAAGACACAAGGACAGTTCAATGAGCATAGCGTCATTATTTCTAACAAGACACAAGGACAGTTCAGTGAGCTTAGCTTCATTACTTCTAAGAAGACACTGGCACAGTTCAATGAGCTTAGCTTCATTATTTCTAACAAGACACAATGACAGTTCAATGAGCTTAGCTTCATTATTTCTAACAAGACACAAGGACAGTTTAATGAGCGTAGCTTCAGTACTTCTAACAAGACACAAGGACAGTTCAATGAGCTTAGCTTCATTATTTCTAACAAGACACAATGACAGTTTAATGAGCTTAGCTTCATTACTTCTTGAAAGACACGGGGATTGCTCAGTGATCTTAGCTTCATTACTTCTAACATGACACAAGAACAGTTTTGTGAGCTTAGCTTCATTACTTCTCGTAAGATAAAAGGACAGTTCAGTGAACTTAACTTCATTACTTCAAGCAAGACACATGGACAGTTCAATGATAAAACGTCATTACTTCTAATATGACACAATTTCAGTTCAGTGAGCTTAGTTTCATTACTTCTAACAAGACACATGAACAGTTAATTTAGCTCAGCTTCATTACTTCAAGAAAAACATTGATAGTTCAGTGAGCTTAGCTTCATTACTTCTAAGAAGACACAGAGATTGTTCATTGAGCTTAACTTCATTACTTCTATCAAGACACAGGGACAGTTCAATGAGCTTAGCTTCATTATTTCTAACAAGGCACAAGGGCAGTTCAATGAGCGTAGCTTCATTACTTCTAACAAGAAACAAGGACAGTTTAATGAGCGTAGCTTCAGTACTTCTAACAAGACACATGGACAGTTCAAATAGCTTAGTTTCATTATTTCTAACAAGACACAGGGACAGTTCAGTGAGCTTAGCTTCATTACTTCAAACAAGACACAGGAAAAGTTCAGTGTGCTTAGCTTCATTATTTCTAACAAGACACAGGAACAGTTCAATGAACTTAGCTTCATTACTTCTAACAAGACACAGGAAAAGTTCAGTGTGCTTAGCTTCATTACTTCTAACAAGACGCAGGAACAGTTCAATGAGCTTAGCTTCATTACATCTAACAAGACACAGGAACAGTTCAATAAGCTTAGCTTCATTACTTCTAACAAGACACAGGAACAGTTCAATGAGCTTATCTTCATTATCTCTAACAAGACACAGAGATAGTTAATTGAGTTTACATTCATTACTTCTAACAAGACACTGATACAATTTAATGAGCTTAGCTTCACTACTTCTAACAAGACACAAGGACAGTTCAATGAGCTTAGCGTCATTACTTCTAACAAGACACAGAGACAGTTCAATGAGCCTAGATTCATTACTTCTAACAAGATACAATGACAGTTCAGTGAGCTTAACTTCATTACTTCTAACAAGATACAGGGACAGCTCAATGAGCATAGATGTATTACTTCTAACAAGACACAGTGACAGTTCAATGAGCTTAGCTTCATTACTTCTAACAAGTATATGAACAGTTCAGTGAGCTTAACTTCATTACTTCTAACAAGACACAAGGACAGTTCAATGTGTCTAGCTTCATTACTTCTAACAAGACACACGGACAGTTCAATGAGGTTTGCTTCATTACTTCTAACAAGACACAGTGACAGGTAAGTGAGCTTAACTTCATTACTTCTGACAAGACACAGGGACAGTTCATTGAGCTTAACTTCAGTACTTCTAATAAGACACAGGACAGTTGAATGAGCTTAGCTTCATTACTTCTAACAAGACACAGAGACAGTTCAATGAGCTTAACTTCATTACTTCTAACAAGGAACAATGAGAGTTCAGTGAGCTTGGCTTCACTACTTTAAAACAAGACATAGGGACAGTTCAATGAGCTTAGCTTCAATTACTTCTAACAAGACACATAGAGACAGTTCAATGAGCTTAGCTTCATTACTTCTAACAAGACACAAGGACAGTTCAATTTGCTTATCTTAAATACTTCTATCAAGACACAGGGACAGTTTAGCGAGCTTAGCATCATTACCTCTACCAAGACGCAAGGACAGTTCAATGAACGTAGCTTCAATACTTCTAACAAGACACAGTGACAGTTTATTGAGCTCAGCTTCATTACTTCTAACAAGACACGTGGACAGTTCAGTGAGCTTAGCTTCACTACTTTAAACAAGACACATGGACAGTTAAGTGAGCTTCAATACTTCTGCATGTTGAATATTATTAAAAATAAAAAAAGAATTTAACAATTTCTCCCCGTTTTGAAAAAAGGTGTTGCATTTTCTCTATTCCTGTTCGGTATTTATTATGACGTCACAAACTGCTTCAAGAAAGAAATTATGTAAATAAATATTTTCTTATTCTAGTCAAAGTCTTGGAAAATAAAGAAAACAAATAAACAGTTTATTCACATTTTTCGCTTTTTATTAGCGATCTCAATAGTAGACATTCCATAGTTTTGTTATCTTTTGAATGAACAAGCCAGCACTGAGATAGTGAACAGCAGTTTTATAACATTCACAAGAAACACTTTAGTATTGAACAGCCTATTTTTTATAAAATTGACAAGAAACACTGAGAAATTATGTTGTGGAATTGGACCCACGTTCTTGTACAGTTGTCAAAAGTCGCTTAACTGTTGATGAAGTGAACTTTTCCTCTCTCCAACAGTTAACTGTTTCAATTATACTTGACAATAATATGTAAAACTCTACTGCAGTTACATCAGCTATTTTAATTGCTATTATCGCATCATTAAAAAGTGGCACATTTGCTTGACCTAAATTCATCTAAGGAAACTTCAAATAAACCACATCTTTAACATCACTCGATGCTTTTCTTCAGAAAGAAGGAATGTCTTAAGTGCAGATTACATTTCACAGATTCTTTAGATTGCTGGTAGTAAAGAGACCCAAATAATATTAGTGTAGCTCAGTATAGATTTTACAATCCTTGAGAACAAATTAATATAACTCCGTATATATGTGTCAATTGTTACAGTCATAGACTGTATTCCAATATTATGAAGAAACAATCATCATTTTTGGCTATGTATTAAGAATGGAACCGCTGGAATATATTGTAACAACTGGGAAAGTTGAGGGACGAAGAGGTAAGAAAAGACAGCTTGAAAGAATGGCTTAGCTGAAGGTCAACAGCAGATATGTTAAATGACCGTCGAGATCGAAAGTTGAAAAGAGACATGATCACCTACGCCAGCAGGCTTGGTATAATATGATGATGATGGTACAGTCATCATAAGAATCAAGTATATATGACAGCCTTTATCATCTGCTAGCTTAGGTGATCTTGTCTCCCACAATTTTGAATCTCGACAATTACTTATCTTTTTTGTTGTTGATCTTCTGCCAAGCCATTGTCTTAAGTTTCGTGGTATCTTTTCTCTTTGCTTTCCTCTGTCTTTTCGTCCTTCAATTTTCCAAGATTTCACAAGGTATTCCAACTCTTCCATTTTACATTGCCAAAACATGATGATTGTTTCTTCCTAATATTAAAAATTACATCACTTTTTGTACTGGCCTCTTTCAGAATATTTTCATTACTTTTCTTAGCTGTCCGTGATATTGTCAACATTCTTCTGTAAAACCTCATTTCTTCACAATCCAGCGATTTCTTGTCTGTTCTGTGCCAGTAAATATGTTAAAATTGCCATACACCTTCGCAACTATTTCATTCAATTCAGATATGTTTGTGAATAACAGTAGACGGATAAAAAGCGGTTAATTAGACATGACGAACTGAAACATCTAGAGGGAGGACACGAGTAGAGTATTTAAGTGAAATGGCAGTAGAAATAGTATGGCCTTTAGAGATGCACATGGTGTGGTATATACATATCATAAATTGTATAATATTAGTGTATTATTGTGTATAAATAAAATGGAATATGATGGTGTCTATGTATGCTTGTGATATTAATTGTGCACACACTGTAGTATGTGATAACCATAAACTGTTATAGAGTTATATAGTATACTCAATTAAGAAGAGATGGAAGAAAAGAGAAAATGGAAGGAGTAGGACAAGAGTTAAATATATGGCAGACAATAGAAAATAAATGGGGATGCATTTAGAGTAGCTAGTGAATAATATAAAATTTAGGAGGTAACACAAATGATACTGATATTCAAAGTTCAAGTAGATCAGTTTAGTACGTGGGTATTCAGAATAGAACATTGGGGGAGATGCAGGGGTATAACACAGTTGGAATTAAAAGGCACAGCGTTGATTACTAGGCAAGGTAATATAGTGAACTTTATTAGGATAAATTTGGAGAAGCAAAAGAAGAAACATGGCAAGAATGTAAATCATAATTGTCAAAAAGATATGCAAAATACACGGATGCCTAATATGTCAGAGCAGTACTGAGTATAATTGAACAACAAAGAAATAAGTCAGTACAGGAATATGGAGAAACATTATTGGAACTATCGCAACAACGCTATGAGCATGGGATAGGTAACGAGCATATAAATACATCTCTCATAGCAATGTTTATAATTGGATTAAGGATAAAGGGTTAATATTGCATCTAGCAAGAAGAGAACTTGCAACGCTATCACAAATCATGAATGCAGCCATTGAGGAGTGACGTTATAGTAAAAGGTTCGAAGAGGACACATACCAAAGTAAGGAAGACCTATTTAGGGTGATTAGACAGGATAGTCAGATAGAAGTCAACAACATATACAAAAATACACTAGGGAGAACTACAGAGGGGTAGTAAATACTATACAAGAGAGCAGGGGCTAGTTTAGATGTAATATAGTTGGACACATTGTCTGACAACGTCATCTAATTAGACACCCACAAGAATACATAATAAGATATCAACTACAGGGAAATGCCAGCGTTGTTCAAAGGGGCAGGCAGCATGGAGCAAAAGGAGAACACGAACGCCTGATCGGTTTTGTGGATATGGAAGAAAAGCGGATCCATGCTCATGCATAGGCATCTTCATCATTAAGTACCGGGCCTGCTGGCGTAGGTGATCATGTCTCTCCACAAGGTTTCGATCTCGACAGTTATTTATCATGTCTGTTGTTGACCTTCTGCCAAGCCATTCTATTAAGCTGTATGGTATATTTTCTCTTTGCTTCCCTCTATCTCTTCGTCCCTCATTTGTCCATGTTGTCACAATATATTCCAGTTGTTGTCTTCTCATTACATGGACAAAAAATGATGATTGTTTCTTCCTAATATTGAAAATTAGCTCTTTTCTTGCTTTGACATCTTTCAGAACATGTTTATTACTCTTCTTAACTGTCCATGACATTCTCAATATTCTTCTGTAAAACCACATTTCTACAGCCTCCAGAGATTTTCTTGTCCTTTGTCCTATTGTCCATGATTCACATCCATATGTTAAGACTGTCTCTACATAACATTTAAGAATTTTTTGGGTTATATTGTCAACAATGGATTGCATAGTATCTTGCTCATTCTTTTGACAGCTGCTTTTGTCTAAGCCGTTCTGCATCTCACCTCTGTTATACATCTTCCGTCTGAGGCTAACAAAGTTCCCAAATATTTAAATTCATTTACTTGTTTTAATATTGTACCACTTGTCTTTATTTTACACTGAGGTGGTGTCTTTTTCTTTGTTGTTACCATTACTTCTTTATTTCTGCTATTAAGGATGAGTCCTTAATTTTGCTTTCTTTCACTATAATGTTCAACATTTCCTGTAACTCATTTTCAGTCTTAAAGATTAAGACTGCATACCTTCGATTATTTATATCATGGACTCCGATTGTTATCCCAGACATGCCCCTTATGGAACTTAAAATAATATCACTATAAATATTAAACAAAACTGGTGACAGCACACAACCTTCCATAACACCCTGCTTTATTTGTTTGGACATTCCCAATTGGTTTCCAGTTCGTATGACCGCTGTTTGTTGCCAGTATATGTTCTTTATTATTCTTAGATCTTTGCTGCCATGCATAGTACACATAGAGAATCAACGATTTAGAGCAATAATAGACACATGAGCAAGTGTTAGTTTCATCAAAGAGAGCCTACAAATCCGTAAAAGGAATAGGACAGTTGAATAGGAGAAACAATAATTTGATTTCATAAATGGACAATAACTAAATACCTTTGGGAAAACGGCATTAGAATTTAGAATAGGCAAATGCATAACCAATCATGTATTCATGGTAGTGAGGGAAATGAACAGATAAATAATAATCAGAAGAGATTGGATTAATATAAATAAGATAATAGTAAATTATAAAACACAGATGCTACAAATAGGAATCATATGAATACTACTAGAGGATGACATTATTATATAGCCACATTGACAAATGCAAAGAAGATGTAGTTCTGAAACCACATAGGATACACATAACTTTGGCGAAATAAGAAAACATGATCGCATTCAACCCGGAAGAACAGTTGATACGACAAGAATTATGGCAGAATTATGGATGAACTGAAAATGAACGTTAGAGATGGTATCGTAACAAATAGATTGAAATCAGGCATTCCCAATTATGCTTTTAAACCAATCAGGAAGAACAATAAAATGTTTAAAAAATCAAAGAGATAGCACAACTACAACTAGCACGAAAGTAAGTGTGATAGCGACAAATACAAGATATGAATCAAGGGGTATAACAAAACTTAATTTATCAACCGCTGGTACAAAGAAGAAAGAAATAGGGAATACAGAAACAGTTACAACACAAAGGGGAAAACAAAAACAGGAAGTTCCAATACAAAGTCGATACGAAGAAAAGAGGGACAAATAGCAGGAGAGATAGCGAAAATGAATCAAAAACGAAGGTGATATTATCAACCGAAAGAAGGAATGAATTGTAGCAACAAATACAGACAAACGAGGAAAATAAGACTATAATACAAAATGTGGCAAAAGAAAATCACATTTTGCTTTGACAGACTTTGAATTAAGAAGAACGCAGACTGTGGAATTATAGAGAGATACAGGTAATGCAGAACCAACATATATACGGCGGTACAGGACTCTTCTCCATAATAGGAAAATAAATGGAAATAGCAGTAGATATGTTAAAAGCGGGAATAATTTCAAGGACAGTCTCACAATGGTCATCACTGGCGGTGATAGTGACGACAAAATGTGGACCTCAATTATGTTGTTGTCACTACCGAGGAGTAAACAAAATTACCAAGGATATTAGCTACCAAATGACAAGGATAGATTACATCTTAGCATTATTTCAAGGAACGGTGCATTTTAGTACCATTGACTGCAAATCTTGTTATTGGACAATAGAGTTCAAGAACACCTAAAACGCAAATTAGTATTTAACACACACAGTCGGTAAATTCACATGGAACGTGATGCTATTTGGGTTGAAAGGCTCCCAGCAATATCATCATCATCATCATCATCAAGTACCCGGCCTAGTGGCGTAGGTGATCATGTCTCTCCACAACATTCGATCACGGCAGCTATTTATCATTTCTGTTGTTGACCTTCTGGCAAGCCATTCTCGCTAATTGGTTTAATAGCATAACCATTATTAAAGCAATTTATATGGGCCTAATGAATGAATTCTTGCAGGGTTAAGTGCATCTGCGCAAGCATATATAGACGAAATTAATTTTTTTTTACAAAAGAACTAATGAACTGCACGTATTCGATAGTTGCACTTCGTCAAGTGTTTGATATGATAAGACATCATCATCATTCTCGAGTGTCATCTCCGCAACGAAGGTTGGCTACCATGGAGCGCCATTCTGCTCTGTCTTTTGCTTTGATGGTGCAGGTTGTTACAGGATGGTTTGTCCATAGTTTGATGTTACGCGTTCATGTTAGTCTTTGTCTGCTTCTGCCTCTTTTACTTTGTATTTTCCCCTCCAGGAGTACTTTCAGTAGGCTGTTGTGTTATTGGTTATTGGTTATGGAAGGCCTCGTATCACTGCAAACGAATTAAATCCATAACTGCTCAACCGCATGTGCCGGTGAAATCATCCGAATTACTAACTCATCTCCCAAACAAAGAAAGGTAACTGTAATCCCTATCGTAGCAGTCTCAGCACACGCCAAAAGTCATAAGGCGAAACCGCGCAGAAAGTGAACACAGCCAACTGTTCCCTGTCATACGATATCATCATTCATCGTAAACAAGCGGGATACCGAAGCAGGATCAAAACGGATGAGACACACAGCTCACGGTGTGCATAGAGCACTTAACTCAGTAGCTCCTGCAACAAGCCGGACTTGGAATATGAGGAAACTGCATGAAGGAACACTTTTCAGACATAGCCTTCAATGGTTCCTGCCGCCTATCCACCATATCCCATGGGAGCTCACGTCCTCCCGAAATTGATGATCGTCGTAGCACTTGATGATGTTAGGCCATAGTTGATGACTCCAATTCCAAACATATAGACACACAGTGGTGCTAAGTTATCATTTCCAATCCAACAGAAGCCACATGACCTGTAGTTAGTAAAACCACAGAGAGAATATGATTTTGTGACATTCACTGATACACTCTTAGATGTGAATGTGTAGTTTACACAAGAGGAGAAGTTTTCAACTACAGTGATCCCATTTAAGGCAATTCTGGGATAGCAAGGCAAGTCTCCTTTATATTAGCAGAAATTGATGATGTTCTCTGCTCCCCTTCTTGTAGCTGCTGCCACACGATTCTGATGTCTCATTAACTTGGACATCATTCAAGAACAATGTCAGATTAACATTCCATAGATCTGGCTCTGCTAATGAAGTGCTTGGTGCAACAGTTGTATCAATCATACGGGAGGCTCCTGGTCTGTGGTCATTAATATCACAGACGGCATTTGATGTTGTTATATTCAATATTTCTTTCTGGGGTGTAAATATGTGGCACACACATGGGGAGTGGTTTGTGGTCACAGTAATCCCATTAAAGGCAATTCTAAGGTAGCATGACATAGCTGTTTCAGAACAGCACAATCCTATGATGTTTTCTGTGTTCACTATAAAGCTGCTGCTGCTGCTATACAATCCTGACCAATTATAGGTGTGGACATTATTCACTTGCAATGACAAAACTGCTTTGTTTACATCATAAACCTCTGGAAGCGAATCCTTTATTGGACTAATAGTACAATTTATTCTTCCATCGGGGATATCTTCCTTTAGTCCCCCCAAAAAAGTTCTTTGGTTAAAAAGCACATATGCTTTTGAGTTAAGCACAAAATAAGCCCACTCCATAGATTCAAAATGATCCTTGCCAATGCCATCCGTTTGCACAAGTTAGGTCCTTAGCTACCAAGGTCACAAACGAAGCCATCAAATTAAAGACTTTATCTACAGCGAAGGTTAACGAACTGTGAACAAACATTTATGTTCAAACCCTTGAATACATTTTCAAAATCTGCCAACTTGCTGCAATAACAGATATCGTGGTGTTCAAAGTAAACATTGCTTAGTCCATGGCTCGAATATAAATTGTTGTGTTTTTTACATGACCCAAAAATCGCATTTGTCTTGTTTGAATTGCGTTTAGCAGTTTTCTTTTTATTTTTAGTTGTTTTAAGACTTCATCGTTTGTTTTCTTTTCCTTCCATCCAATTATACCTATTCGTCTGTATATATACATTTCAAAAGCTTCATTTCTCCGTTCTGTTTTCTTGCCTAATATCCATGTTTCTGCACCCTATATGAATGTTGAGAAGACTTAACATTTTGTTATTCTTAGTTTTAGCCCTGGTGTGATTTGTTTTGATATTAGTATGTTCTTCATGATATTAAAATTACTTTTACCATTCCTATTCTTTTGTTTACTTCAGTTGTACATGTTCCATCATTGGTTATAGTATGTCCAAGGTAGTTGTAATTTAGATGAACACAAGTGTGTCAGAAAGCATTCGAGACATTGAAGGAAGTTCTAATCGTAAAACCTATGTTGGTTCATCAGAGTAAAGATGAGAGAATTAATTATACACGGATGACACCAGAGTAAGATGAGAGAATTATATTACACACGGATGACACCAGAGTAAAGATGAGAGAATGATATTATACACGGATGACACCAGAGTAAAGATGAGAGAATGCTATTATACACGGATGACACCAGAGTAAAGATGAGAGAATGATATTATACACGGATTACACCAGAGTAAAGATGAGAGAATTATATTATACACGGATGACACCATAGTAAAGTGGCGAGAATGATATTATACAAAGATGAGATAATGATAGTATACACCAATTATATACGAACAAAGATGAGAAAATGATATTATACATGGATGACACCATAGTAAAGTGGCGAGAATGATATTATACAAAGATTAGATAATGATAGTATACACCAATTATATACGAACAAAGATGAGAAAATGATATTATACAGGGATGATATCCGAACAAAGATGTGAGAAGAATATTATACACGGATGCATCGGCCACGGAACACGGCCATGGCAGCGTGTTTAGTACATGAAGAAACAGATTGACGAAATATCAGGAAAATCACTACAAGAGAATGCCCCATTCATTTCCTGTCTCTTAAACTCAGTAAAACACAGATAACACGGCCAACAATAGAGAAGGAGACATACACCATACATCATGCGCTCCAAAAATTGTATTTCTTTCTCTACTGTAATAGAGTAGTAATAAGAACTGATCACAAACCAAAAAAATAACATTTTAAAGTAACATTAGGAGAAGAATAAAATTTGAAATATTGATTGTAACTGGCAAAATTCAGGGAAAGAGAGATCGGATCGCTGACGACAAATACAAGTATACCAGATAGCTTTGTATCTTTGTTTCTTTGATCCTTTGGTCATGAAAGGCCCCGGTATCACTGCAAACGAATTAAAATCCATAATTGCCCAACCACCCTTGCCAGTGGAATCATCCGAATTGCTAACTCATCTCCCAAATAAATGAATGTAGCTGTCGTTCCCATCACAGCAGTCTCAGCACACGCCAAAAGACGTAAGGCGAAACCGCACAGAAGTGAACACAGCCAACTGTTAGCTGTCATACGATATCAACATTCATTGTAACAAATTGGAATATCGAAACATGATCAAAACGGGTGAAACACACAGCTCAAGGTGTGCACAGAGCACCTAACACAGTAGCTCCTGCAACAAGCCGGACTTGGAATATGAGGACACTGTAACAAGGAACACTTTCATACATTCATTGATAGGCGGCAGGAACCATTGAAGTCTATGTATGAAAGTGTTCGACTTCAATGGTTCCTGCCGCCTATCCACCATATTGACCGGAAGTCCACATCCTTCTGAAAATGATGATCGTCATATTTTTAAAATGTTTAGCGCTTAATGATTTTAGGACATCGTTTTAGACTCCAATTCCGAAAAAATAAACACAGTCGTCGGATTATTCTCGTCGCACATCAAACAACAGACCTTAAGATTATCGTATGGCCAGTCAGAAGATATACGGTGAGCCATTATGATGACGTAGTACACACAACAATGGCGCGCATATAGATTCCTGATTGCTCCAGTGAATGCAGACTACAACGAACGAAACAGTGTGCAAATTCCCTAAAGAGATAAAACTTAGTCTCACTTGACGGAGCAATCCACATTAATGAGCTTTAACATGTAGAGAACTTGCGTCAAACAATTTCAACAACGATCATTGAACAGCACTCAGTGTGACGTAAAACGCAGATCAACTCTAGACGGCGGAAGGTCGCATTCGCAACAATTGAATTGTCAAAAGGAATATTGCTGTGCGTACTACTCCACTACATCGGCGCAGATGTGTTAAGTAGAACATCATTTTGACTCCAACGCATACAATTGTAAAGGAGAGCTGAAATTAATGAAACCACAAATGCAACTTCTGCAGCGATCGAGAGAACATGAACTAGTTCCACCAACTTGGAAACGGAATTCCAGCTTTGTGTAACATTGAAGCAAAAAGCTTTGGGGCCTCGGTAGCCTAGTTGGGAAAAGCAACCGACTGAACAACCGACGTTGGACAACCCGTGTTCGATTCCCGCTGGGAGCAGTGTGAATTCTACTCGTGGTTGGAAAAAAAAAATACCCCATGGTCGACCCAGCCGTTGGCAGAAATGGGTACCAGGGTATTACCCCGGGAAGGTGAGGAATGTCGCTTCGCATCGGAGTTTCGAGGCGACACTATACATAAATATCCGAACATGTATGAATAGGCGGCCAAGCACATATGGTGTAAACTCGCGTGCTAAGACGCCGGTTCAAGTCTCGTACTTTACCTTTACCTTTAGCTTTGTGTCGTTACACTGTAAAATATCAACAACATAACAGACGTAATGAACTGAGGGCAGAATATTATAGGAGAACGTATTGCTTGCGTCAACTGGTATGCCATACGATGATACTGGTGCTTAACAAAATATGTATTTGTAAAAATTACATACAGTGTTGTTTCTCATCAGGTTCATTGATGACAGGTACAGATAATATAATTAATTATTTAGTTGACGTGTTTGTGAAATATGATAAACTATTTATTTTTGGTAGCACATTCTGGGAACTTACCATATTGACAAGCTGGTCCAAACCATCCTCTCTGACACTTAGCCCCTCCAATACATTCACCAGTGAGGTAATCACAAGTGCCGTCCGTGCAGTGACACTTGAACTGACAGCGTGAGCCAAACCAATCATTCCCACATCCTAAATAGCACAAATTATTAGACTCGTGTTAGACTTGGTTCCAAGACTTTAGGCTGTCGATGTTTACTATTCAGTTCCAGATTAAAGCAGGTAGAGGTCCCAGGCGGTCGGAATCTTAATACACAATTTAATGCACAAAACAATGTGTATTTTTTATGAGTTATCGTCACTGCGGACATGTCATTCCCATATCTTCTATGCCCTCCCACCACCCTCCCATTCCAATAGGCAGTGAAAGGTTTGCATGCCGATCGTTCCTGTGATTGTTATTCGTTTCCTTCCGCTGAATAAGGATTGCCAGGTCATGGATGTTGAACTTTGTTCCGGGGACGTAGCTCTTTGCCAGAACATTATTTGTGTTGACCAATTCTCGTCTTCTGCAACAGGAGAGCATCAACGTCATAAACTAAGTGTTTAAACAATGGCCCCTGAGGGCGTTGTCAAAGTTCTAGCACTCTCTGTTTTAGCAGGAGAGTTTTAACACCGCCGAAAACATTTGTGCACACATCCAGTCGAATGTCTATGAAAGTGTGTCCAACGGCCAGTATTTCTCCTGCACCAGACACAACCTTAGTCCCTTCCTCTTTCGAATAACAGCGGTGATGACCTTGACCTCACTATCGAGTCCCCACGATCTATGTCACATGAAAAACTCCCTTGTTAAGCCCAGCTTCAAAAGCCGGTAGAAGAAACGTGTTCCTTAGATGACGATACCAGACGTCTCAGAATTCCGGGATAAGTCACAGCAATTAGTTTCTCGTCCACGGAAAATCAGTATCCCAGGATTGTCTCAAGATATCCCCGGATTTTCCAAGTTCATAATTTGTATTGTTTGAAGCAAACAGCAACACTTCTTGACTATTATACTGGCCATTTTTATGACTACACCAGTGTGTATTTATAGCTTCTGTCCGTTATAGTTCATTCACAAGATAACAAAACTATGGAATGTACAATATTGAGATCGCCTCCATAAAGGGATAAACTTGAAGAGACTGCTCAGTTTGTATCTTACATTTAGATGGCCTTGACTTGAATGAAGATAATTTGTTGAACTAAATCTCTTCTTGACACAGTGTATAACATATGACGTCAGAAAAAAATAGCGAAGATGAATGAAGGAAATGCCACGCTTTGTTGAAAATAGGTGACGTTTTTTTTTAAATTCATCTTTGACAAAAAAAAAAAATTACATTAACAGAACTACCGGTGTTCACTGCACTGTTCATGTGTCTTCTTGAAAGTAATGCTTTAGTGGATAGAGTTGTCTCTTCCTGGAGGTAATGCTTCACTGGAGAGAGTTATCTTTTGCTGCAAGTAATCTTCAGTGGATAGAGTTATCTTTACTTGAAATAATGCTTCAGTGGAGAGAGTTGTCTCTTCCTGGAAGTAATTCTTCAGTGGAGAGAGTTGTCTCTTCCTGGAGGTAATGCTTCAGTGGCGAGATTTGTCTCTTCCTGGAGGTAATGCTTCAGTGGAGAGATTTGTCTCTTCCTGGAGGTAATGCTTCACTTGAGAGAGGTATCTTTTCCTGCAAGTAATTCTTCAGTGGAGAGAATTATCTTTTCCTTGAAGTAATTCTTCAGTGGAGAGAGTTGTCTATTCCTGGAAGTATGGCTTGAGTGGAGAGAGTTATCTCTTCTTGCAAGTAAAGCTTCAGTGGAGAGAGTTATCTCTTCTTGCAATTAAAGCTTCAGTGGAGAGAGTTATCTCTTCTTGCAAGTAAAGCTTCAGTGGAGAGAGTTATCTCTTCTTGCAAGTAAAGCTTCAGTGGAGAGAGTTATCTCTTCTTGCAAGTAAAGCTTCAGTGGAGAGAGTTATCT
This sequence comes from Megaustenia siamemsis, assembly GCA_032433765.1. Lineage (NCBI taxonomy): Eukaryota > Metazoa > Mollusca > Gastropoda > Stylommatophora > Ariophantidae > Megaustenia > Megaustenia siamemsis. The sequence continues at coordinate 13,277,248 of JAVIAB010000041.1, read as the reverse complement.
ATTCCTGCAAGTAATGCTTCAAGTATAGAGTTATCTCTGTAATAAAAATTATGTGGATATCGCAAAAGTCCAGTATAAGTTTAAGAACTGTTCGAGCCAAGCGTGTAATCTCGGTAAACTTTAAAAGACCTGCCAAGAATGTGCCACAAAATTGGGATCTAGAGAAGTCGTGCTGAAGTAAATTAACTTTGAGAAAAGTACATGTAGACTGTAGAGGCAAGTAGTGTGTGAGTAATTTAAGTAGAATTACATATTTTATATTAAAAATAGAATGAGTATCTACATTATATAAAACATGTCTGAAACTATATAACGTAATGGCATACTAACATTAGGTACATTTACAATTAGTTTTTGTAATGTTTACATTTGTCCCGGATATTGTAGACACAATCTGGTAACCTTATCCTATGAAAGTTCACCAAGACAAAACATATCTAACCTCTGACGTAGAAATCTTCTGGGGAAAAAAGTCCCACAGAGTGAACGTACAAATGCCATCCGCCATTATAGAACCGGTCATTCAAATTAATTTTATCCTTCGACGACCATTTTTTCATCAGTTTTATTTCCCAATGGTTCGTTCACCAGCAGTGACCGTGACCATGAGACACTCATTAGTTATTGACGCTGTCAGAACATTGGGAACGTTGAACTCACCATATTTTCAAAAAATGAGTTTACAAGATTGCGATATTTCATCACTTGTATAAACTAACTGTGACATGAAGTTCTTATAATGAACGATCTCGTCAACAAACTCGATATACTTAGGTTTATCTCAATATCTGGAGAGCTGCGTTAATTAAATAGCAAATACAACCAGTTTGACAACATTTTGTGGGCTATTTGTATAATTAGCAACAAAAACAAACTGGGGGGGGGGGATATTTTAGAGATGTTGCTCTCATTAAAAGGTGAAAAAAGAAAATACTCTCTTTTTAGAGACAAGGAGATTATGAAACGGTTTCCTTCTTCTATCAGGTAGTAGGTAGACGATTACATGAAACGGTTTCCTTCTTCTATCAGGTAGTAGGTAGACGATTACATGAAACGGTTTCCTTCTTCTATCAGGTAGTAGGTAGACGATTACATGAAACGGTTTCCTTCTTCTATCAGGTAGTAGGTAGACGATTATATGGAACGGTTTCCTTCTTCTATCAGGTAGTAGGTAGACGATTATATGGAACGGTTTCCTTCTTCTATCAGGTAGTAGGTAGACGATTATATGAAACGGTTTCCTTCTTCTATCAGGTAGTAGGTAGACGATTATATGGAACGGTTTCCTTCTTCTATCAGGTAGTAGGTAGACGATTATATGGAACGGTTTCCTTCTTCTATCAGGTAGTAGGTAGACGATTATATGGAACGGTTTCCTTCTTCTATCAGGTAGTAGGTAGACGATTACATGGAACGGTTTCCTTCTTCTATCAGGTAGTAGGTAGACGATTATATGGAACGGTTTCCTTCTTCTATCAGGTAGTAGGTAGACGAGTGTATGGAACGGTTTCCTTCTTCTATCAGGTAGTAGGTACACGATTATATGGAACGGTTTCCTTCTTCTATCAGGTAGTAGGTAGACGATTACATGGAACGGTTTCCTTCTTCTATCAGGTAGTAGGTAGACGATTACATGGAACGGTTTCCTTCTTCTATCAGGTAGTAGGTAGACGAGTGTATGGAACGGTTTCCTTCTTCTATCAGGTAGTAGGTAAACGAGTGTATGCAACGGTTTCCTTCTTCTATCAGGTAGTAGGTAGCAGATTACATGGAACGGTTTACTTCTTCTATCAGGTAAAATTAAAAAAAAAAGAAAAATTTTTTTTTTTCAATTATTTTTTTTCAATTATTCCTTTTTTTTTTCTTTTCTTTTTTTCCCTATTTGTTTCCTTTTTTTCAATTTTTCCTCGCATTCAGCTTTACTGCAGCTTTGCATTTTCATGCATTCACTTGCATTTCTATCAGGTAGTAGATAGACGAGTGCATGAAACGGTTTCCTTCTTCTATCAGGTACTAGGTAGACGAGTGCATGGAACGGGATCACAGCTTCAGATGTTTTCCATGATATTATGAACATTTGTGGGAGCTTTGAATTTTTTATTTACAATAATCTTCACTATGAAATTCACAAAGAGCTTGATCCGCTGAGTTATAATGATCCACTTTTGCAAGTCCCCTCGAAGGCGTGGGGCGTTATCACTATAATATATAATCACTATGTTTTGTATTGAGAATAAGGTTGTTATTAAAGCGTTAAATTACGTTATTTTCTCGGAGGTTATAGATATAACAAAGAGACATGGCTCAATGCGGCAGTATTTGCCTATGACGTCTTCGAAGGCTTCCACAGACGAGAGGAGACATGTGCTGCTGCTATAGATCTGGGGGATGCATACAACAGGGTACCATTTGAATATCTCATGCATATGCTTCTCAAACTGGCGGTGAACCCCTTCCTCATAAGATGGATCGCCGCGGCACTGTTTCAGAGGAAGGTGATATTCAGATGTGGAAGTTGGTCTTCCGAGCCAACATCCATTTGTCCTGGGCTGCCACAAGGCTCACCACTGTCACCAGTTCTATTTAACGTGTACACAATAACGATCACAGCCCAACAGCTGGATGGGAGGGGAAGAACTATGACTTTTGCTGATGATATTCTGGTATATCGACAGGGAAGAGACAGACGGGGAATCGCCTCCACAATGCAAGACGAACTCGATCGCATTTCTTCCTGGTGTGGGGTTTCATGTGCCTTGGTTAATCCTAATAAAGCATCAGTTTCATGGTTCTCCCTTAACAATCATATTGTTAATACGACCACACCGGTAGTACGAATGGGAGCTGATGAGGTGACCAGGGACAAGTTGATGACATACCTCGGAGTTAAGTTTGATCGCAGCCTGTGTTTTCGGGACCACGTCGGCCATGTGATAACAAAATCCCGCAAAGGATTAACCGCCTGGAAGGTCATGGCAGCTGCCAACATCGAGCAGAGGCTACTTCTTCTTCCCTTCCAGGGATTAGTCCTCGCACCTATCGAATATGCCCTGGCAATTCTTACTGTCAGTACGACTCAAATTGATAGGCTGGAGAAAATACAAAACGAAGCCATGCGCATTATCCTGGGATGTACGAGGGACACTCCCTGTGTGGCAATGAGGTATCTTCTTGACTTTCCAACCATGGATGACAGAATCAAGATCTGGAGAGCACGAGCATACCTGAAGATTAATACAGATACAGAGCATCCATTGCACCACGTGCTCAACACAGAGAAAGGTACCAGGCTAAAAAGAGGCAAATCATGGGTGGGCCGAGCAGAAGATGTCATCAAACAGGTATGTGGGCTTACCAATCTCAGCGTTGGTGAGGAGTGGATACCGGTGCCTACGTCATTCAAGGGGACTTTCTCATGTATTGTCACACTCGACAGGAAAAGTAGGGAACAGAACCCGGTCGTGGTTAATGCTGAGGTCAACGGTCTCATCTGCGATAACACCGATGAGAAAGATGCAGTCATCTATACAGACGGATCTGTAAGACGACACGAAAAAAGTGTATGGGCATTTACAGCACGCTCGGCAGGCAGAATAGCCAAGGAAGACAGCGGTGCATACGCCATGACCACGAGTAGCATGACAATGGAGGTGATGGCAGTGACCAAGGCATTCAAATGGTTAGAGTCACAAGACTACACCCACGCATGTATACTGAGTGATTAGATGAGCATGATAAAAAAAGTGGAGTCGGGCTAAATGAGAGAGCGGACAGGTTGGCTAGCTGCGCTGTCGTTGAGGACGGGCAACCGATGGATCGGGCGGACATCATCAATGCCCTTCGAGATGTGGGAAGAGCACAGGACTTCGACAAACACAGATCAACGTCGCTTCTTCGGATGATGGAAATGGGAGTAAAGATGGGCACAGCCAGAAATGAGAAACTTGGTGGCCGTGTAAGAAGACTTATCAACCAACATAGAACTGGAGTCGTCAGTCGCTGGACACTGAAGGAATTGCTGAGGAGGGGATCTGAGCACCTATGGACATGTTCGGAGTGCGATGATGATGACCCGCAAATAACTCAATAACTCAATACGTTATTTTAAGATTTGTGTATGTGTTTATGAAGAACTAAGACATTTGAGTTATTGAGTTGTGTGCGTGTCATCATCAATGCAACCCGAACATGTGCATGGACAATAAGAGAAAATTAAGATATGTGTAGTCTGTGTTTGAATTAGGGGTATTTAGAAATGTGCATTCGTGGACTATTGGTTACTGATTGTTAGAATGTAAGAATTAATTGTTTTAACGGCTTCTTTAATATTGAGTATATAAGGTCTGTGCTAGTAACATGTTTTAACAATATATATTTAAGCATGAATGGCAATGGTAATGATTCACAGCCCCAGAAAATTCAAATGTTAATTTGAATCTTTCAGATAGGAATACTTCCGATATTTGATTTTTTTTTTTTTTTGGGGGGGGGTGGGGGCATATTTGGTGTCCATGTACAAACATAACTCATAAAGTAATAGGATGAACACAAAATAATCATACTAACTTCTCTGCTGACATCCTTCTCCAATGAATCAGCAGCACAGCCAGAAGGACATAAACCAGTATTAGGTAAACACTGTTCATCTTTGTTTGCACAGTTGCATTTGAATTCACAATCTCGACCAAACCTACCAGTCGGACAAGAAGTGTCTGCCAATATATGTTAATGTTGGGGTTAGAAACAGAAACTACAGCACATAAATTACAATTGTCTTCTAATGTAGGCAGTAAGTTAAACACTTTCATTATAAATGAATACCCAAATCAGTTTTATTGGGATCAAAGTCAATTTCATATAAAAAGAGGTATTATTGTAAAAAAAAATAATTAGACTGAAAGCACTAATTTTAACCTTATTTGAATATTCAAGTTATGAATGAACATTCTAGTAAGTGTCCCACCATAACGTAGTCGTGGACATTCAATAGCTTTGAATGGCGATCAGGAGGCAAAAGGGTCAATGTAAATTAAGGTCATGGTAAAGTTTTTCTTGTAAGGGTGTGATGGTAAAGTTTTTCTGGTAAGGGTGTGATGGTAAATGTATGGAGCCAAAACAATCTTGGTCAGAAATAGTTCAGAAGTAAATAATTTTAGAGCCAAGCCAATCTTGGTCACAAATAGTTTAGAAGCTAATAATGTAACAGAGGGCGCTCTTAAACCACTATAAGAATGACTGAACCGGGCAATCAACCTCCATTCAGCCTCGTTTCCAAAACGACGATGTTGATCTTAATATATGTTCAGATATGACCGCCTTAACTCTGCAAACCAAACTGCAATGATTGCCAATTAAAGAACGATCGACTGACAATGAACACTCGACTGACAGCTCTTCAGCCTTGAGCTGTTATCATTCTTCTTCACCACGAGCCATAATTACCATTAGGGCTTCCGCACGATGAGCCATGGCTCGTGATGCTGCTAATGGCCGGATTGCTGATGACGAGTTGCTCGCCACTCTTTATGATTTGCTACTTGCTCTCACTGCCCATGCCAGTCTCTTTGGACCGTCATTATCAATAACTCGTACTTCACGTTATGCCGTTGCTAACTCTCCTTGGACCGTTATGATCTATAGTTTGTACTTCACGTTGTAACTTATTAATTCCCCGCGACTTCTTCCAGTTCGTTCACTCGCTAGACCGTTGTAACACGTAACGATGTTTTAATGACTTAACACAAGTCCACACTGTACACAAACATCTTTATTTGACAAGGCGCATGTCCGGATCATACAAACACAGTTCACAATTATACAATACATATATTGACATTGATAATTTCCTCCCATGGTTAACTATATTGCACCCTCATGTGTATTCCTCGTGGACTGACTATACAGCCCCAACTCTGTGGAACTCTCGTGAAGAGTTCCCAAATATGTGTAAACCCCATGATCAACAAATTCAATTGCTCATCGTAGAACCTAGTCATAAGCCCTCAGCTCTCTAAGGAAGCTTACTTGAAGTTTCCACTTATGTGTGCGATCAACATGATCGGTAAAAGTCTCTAGGGAATCCTTGCTTGAAGTTTCCAGTTATGTTTGCAATCAACATGATCGGCAAACTCAATCGTTCATAGTAACAGCTACTCATAAGCTTACTACGTCTTTATGGCATCTTACTTGAAGTTTCCACTTACGTGTGCGATCAACATGATCGATAACAGTCTCTAAGGAATCCTTGCTTGACGTTTCCACTTACGTGTGCGATCAACATGATCGATAACAGTCTCTAAGGAATCATTGCTTGACGTTTCCACTTATGTGTGCGATCAACATGATCGATAGCAGTCTCTAAGGAATCCTTGCTTGACGTTTCCACTTATGTGTGCGATCAACATGATCGATAACAATCTCTAAGGAATCCTTGCTTGACGTTTCCACTTATGTGTGCGATCAACATGATCGATAACAGTCTCTAAGGAATCATTGCTTGACGTTTCCACTTATGTGTGCGATCAACATGATCGATAGCAGTCTCTAAGGAATCCTTGCTTGACGTTTCCACTTATGTGTGCGATCAACATGATCGATAACAATCTCTAAGGAATCCTTGCTTGACGTTTCCACTTATGTGTGCGATCAACATGATCGATAACAGTCTCTAAGGAATCCTTGCTTGACGTTTCCACTTATGTGTGCGATCAACATGATCGACAAAAGTATCTCTTCATGGTAGATGCTAGTCATAAGCTTCCTAAATTTCTCGCTACGACCTCCCTGAAGTCGTCTAGTGTTGGATAACCAAACAAATCTCCAACAATGTCGATTGCGCTGATTCGTAATCAGCTTCCGTGCAGATAAGGTAACCCTAACCTTAACCGCTGCAATCACACCTATTCTACTCTTCACAAGTACTCCGCTATGACCTCATTGGAGTCGTCAGGTTTTGGATAATAAAACAAATCTCCAACAATGTCCCATTGTGTCGATTGCGCTGATTCACAATCAGTTTTCGTGCAGATAAGGTAACCCTAACCTTAACCGCTGCAATCACACCTATCCTATTTTAAACATCTAACACAAACACTTATTAATTGACAATCACAAATCCCGGAAATATTACAACTAAACTAATTGGCTGCCGCCCTATAATTAACTTAACTTTCATCTGTCAACTACTCTTTTCGAGCCCACGGTAATCGACTGGATTTCTCCAGACGTCCGCACAGGACCACTGCTCGAAGGCAACTCTAACTTAAAATCTACCTCTGTTCTCGTTTCTCAACTTCCCTTAAAACAGCTCACCCCATTTACGCTTATTTCGCCCTTTCTCCCAAAACAGTTCACCAAACTCACGCACACCTGACCACTTCTGTTTATCTCCCATTATCTCCCATTTCTGTTTATTATTTCCTTACTAATATAGTCTGTTTCAGTCAACTCTCTTCTATACTCTGTTTCTCTTATCACCCTTCTACACAAAACGTTTCACTCACCCTCATTTATTCCCTGTTTCAATAATGTTCGACCTCCCCTCTTCTCCTTCCACCAAGAAAAAAAAAATAAGTATTTCTCTAGATTTAATGGGTTTGCTAATCTATCAGTCTCATTATGTGAATCTTTTTATAATTCAACCATCTAGTTGCCTACTTTCTGTGACGGGAAATTTCCTCTGTAATTGATCCCTGACTATATTATCATCATGATCTTCATCACCATTATTATCGAGTGCCATCTCCGCTTCGAAGGTTGGCTACCATTGAGCCTCATCCCGTTCTGTCTCTTGCTTTGATAGTGTAGGTTGTATACTCTGACTTGTCCCTCTTTTTGATGTTACTCATCCATTTTAGTCTTTGCCTACCTCTGCCTCTTTTACCTTGTATTTTTCCTTCCAAGATTACTTTTAGCAGGCTGATGTGTCTTTTAACATGTCCCATAAATCGTATTCGTTTTGTTTGAATTGTGTTCAGTAGTTCTATTTTCATTTTTAGTTGCTTAAGATTTCATCGTATTTTCTTTCCATCCACTTCTTCCTATTGTACTTTATATCCACATCTCAAAGTCTTTAATTTTCTGATCTCTTTTCTTGTCTAATGTCCATGCTTCTGTACCATGCAGGAAGGTTGAGAAGATATAACATTTTGCAATTCTTAGTTGTAGCCCTGGTATTATTTGTTTTGATGTTAATATATTTTCATGACATTAACATTATTTGTTTCTTTGTTTATGATCATAATTTTAGTCTCATTGATATTCATATATAATATAATTTTTGCTGTCATGTTTATTTCATTAATTAATTATTGTATATCTTCAGGATTTTCTGCCAGTAAAACAGTTTTTCAGCATATCTTAGGCTATATATTATTGTTCCATTAATGCCTAGTCTACGCTTGACATATCTATGATGTTTAAAGAGCTCAGTATATATATTGAATACGCTTGGTGATAGAAGGCATCCCTGTTTTACTAATCTTTTATATATTAATATATAATAGTAAAAAGCAATTTTAATGTCATGAAGGACATACTAACATCAAAACAAATAACACCAGAGCTAAAACTAAGAATAGCAAAATGTTACATCTTCTCAATATTCCTATATGGTGCTGAAACATGGACATTAGACAAGAAAACAGAACAGAGAATTGAAGCCTTTGAAATGTGGATATATAGAAGATTAGGTAGAATTGGATGGAAGGAAAAGAAAACAAATGACAAAGTCTTAAAACAACTAAAAATGAAAAGAGAACTTCTGAACACAATTAGAACAAGACAAATGCGATTCTTAGGCCATGTTAAAAGACACAACAGCCTACTGAAAGTGATCCTGGAGGGGAAAATACAAGGTAAAAGAGGCAGAGGCAGACCAAGATTAACATGGACGAGTAACATCAAAAGATGGACAAATCAACCGATGACAACCTGCACCATCAAAGCAAGAGATAGAGCAAAATGGCGCTCCATGGTAGCCAACCTTCGTTGCGGAGACGGCACTCAATGATGATGATGATATATATTAATGGAAGTAGAGTTCACTTTATTGTATGTTATTATTGCTGTTTGCTCACATAATAAATTATCTATGTCATCTTGATGTATATCGTCTAGAAGGTCTATGAGTCGTATATGATGTTTTATATTAAAATCGGTGGTGTAGTCTATGAAGCATGACATTTCAGGTATTGTTAAAGTGTATTCTTCTTTCCTTCTTCATTTGCCTTTCAGCGTCGATGAAGTTATAATTTACTATCTTTTGCTCTTCTGTTAGCCTCCCCTTCTGTAATGCTTCCTAGTGTTTCTAATGTTCAATCACTGCATTTTTTTGCGTGTTCTACGCTTGAGTCTTGTGTTCTCGCAACGTTTATTAAAGGCTTGTTATATTCTGATCTTTCTGTATTATCACGTGGCCAAACCATTTTATCTCGTTTATATTTTGTTTCCTCTGTTCTGAAAAAAAAAAACAGATTGGTATTTAAATTGTCACCGTCATTGCTTCAGATAGTCAAACGGATTCACTTTAATGCATAGATCACAATTTGTTGAAGTATCTACAAACAAGAATGACTGAACCAGTAGGTAAAGCAAAGGCAGCATCAGTGACCTAATTAATGAACTAAAAATAGAAACGATGTCCGTAAAGAGCCAACTTTATTTAAGACCAGTGTGTTGAAAGTGGTTTCTTGAAATCACCCAAAGTTCGTGAGGTCTTCAGTTATTTTAATTATTTTATAGACGGCTGACTTTATTTTACCCACAACTGAACATCCTCGTAAAGCGGAACACGTCACAACTTTTGGATGATACACTATAGCCCATAGGCCTTATATATATATATATAGATGTCTGTGGTCTGACGTTCCAGCTGATGACGTAGCCTTTTCTTGTTAATATCCAGATAATGAGACAAAACTACTTGCGTGAACTATATCGCTGGTACTACAACCACAATGTGGAAACAACGATTCTCTTGTTAATATCCAGATAATGAGACAAAACTACTTGCGTGAACTATATCGCTGGTACAGCAACCACAATACAACCAATATCAATGTTTGAAATAACTATCCCCTTGTTACTACATCCTCCCTTCACCATCACGTTTACGTCCTTCTTACTCATGTTACCAGTTCAGGTTCTTTGGATATACATGATCTGGTCAGTATGGCAGCCATTAACACGTGATGTAGTTGTTGAATGTGTCAGATGTTATCAGTTCAATGTTGTTGTGCTCTTTTCATCTTTTGATGTTTACTTTGTATGGGATTGCATCACAGGACATTCTCTATAGGTGGGCATGCACGTTTAGTTGTTGTTTTACATAAAACCCATTATTTGGTTTACTTTAGTTTTGTCAATAGGACATCTTCATTATTCATCTGGAAAGTCCGTACGTGCTTAAATATCCTCTAATTGAATCCCTAATGCTCATGTGCAGCGACAAAGGCATCAACATTATTTTAGTTTACATGCCTTCTTTGGTATCTTACGTAGCGCTCCCGTCCTGCATTTCTCACATTGACATGATAGTCAATAGACTGTTCATGGTTGCAGATTCAAAGTCATTTCATTAGTCAGTTTTATGTCGTTCAGCGACCCTGGGGACATTAAGAATGTCGCTACGGTCAACTAGAGCACTCTATATCAGTCCAGCTGGCAAGGTAGTCAACATGCTCATTACCTATTACATGCGTGCCCTGACAAAAATTAAGAAAACTTGCTAGACTAGACCTCCCCAGAGACTCCAACCACTGTCGTCGAGCACAGCAAGTTGCCATCATTCATGGCTGATTTTCATAGAATCAGTGATGAACTAATGTGAACTAATATGTGTCTCAAACCCTCCTTAAGTGACAGCCATTCTTTATAATCAAACAACTTGTAGTCAGTGCTAAAGCACTGTTGTTTCTCTTCAGAGCTCGACCTCCAGTGTGAGCCCTGGCAGGTCACGAGCTCCCCACATAGCAAACAGTAGGCACGTTTATGTACATGGCTGAGTGGCTTAAAGTGCTCAAAAATCAAGGGCTGTAATTCTACCTTAGCGACCTTGGAGTTGTGTTGTCTACATTCTCTGCCCAGCGAGATGACTACGAGAAATGCTGTATTATGAAGGCACGCATATTCATTCTTCACTACATTTCTGCACTCGAGGGAACACACCTGCTGAACAATATCCACAGTTTGACCCACCCACGACTTTTCTATGTTTAACCCAGTTCTTTGCACTGGTATATTCAAGATATAGAGGAAGCTGAGTCTCTGCGCTGAAACAGAGATAGGCATGTGCACTATAACGTTTTATTCTGTATGCCAGTCAACCCGTCTAGAAGAAGGGAAACTTTGACTACAAAACCCTCCACTACCTTGTGGACTAGATTCAAGTTAGAATCGAAGGTTATGGGAGTACACCCAGAGTAAAAATCCGGAGGGAGGGACCATAAGGCAACGGACGGCGTTAACCGTCCTTCTGGCATCTCCTGCACCTTCTTTCTGGCATCCCCTGCACCTTCTTTCTGGCAACCCCTGCACCATCTTTCTGGCTTCCCTACACCATCTTTCTGGCATCCCCTGCACCTTCTTTCTGGCATCCCCTGCACCTTCTTTCTGGCATCCCCTGCACCTTCTTTCTGGCATCCCCTGCACCTTCTTTCTGGCATCCCCTGCACCTTCTTTCTGGCATCCCCTGCACCTTCTTTCTGGCATCCCCTGCACCTTCTTTCTGGCATCTCCTGCACCTTCTTTCTGGCATCTCCTGCACCTTCTTTCTGGCATCCCCTGCACCATCTTTCTGGCATCCCCTGCACCTTCTTTCTGGCATCCCCTGCACCTTCTTTCTGGCATCCCTGCACCTTCTTTCTGGCATCCCTGCACCTTCTTTCTGGCATCCCCTGCACCTTCTTTCTGACATCCCCTGCACCTTCTTTCTGGCATCTCCTGCACCTTCTTTCTGGCATCCCCTGCACCTTCTTTCTGTCATCCCCTGCACCTTCTTTCTGCCAACCCCTGCACCTTCCTTCTGACATCCCCTGCACCATCTTTCTGACATCCCTGCACCTTCTTTCTGGCATCCCCTGCACCTTCTTTCTGGCATCCCCTGCACCTTCTTTCTGGCATCCCCTGCACCTTCTTTCTGGCATCCCCCGCACCTTCTTTCTGGCATCCCCTGCACCTTCTTTCTGGCATCCCCTGCACCTTCTTTCTGGCATCCCCTGCACCTTCTTTCTGGCATCCCCTGCACCTTCTTTCTGGCATCTCCTGCACCTTCTTTCTGGCATCTCCTGCACCTTCTTTCTGGCATCCCCTGCACCATCTTTCTGGCATCCCCTGCACCTTCTTTCTGGCATCCCCTGCACCTTCTTTCTGGCATCCCCTGCACCTTCTTTCTGGCATCCCCTGCACCTTCTTTCTGGCATCCCCTGCACCTTCTTTCTGGCATCCCCTGCACCTTCTTTCTGACATCCCCTGCACCTTCTTTCTGGCATCCCCTGCACCTTCTTTCTGGCATCTCCTGCACCATCTTTCTGACATCCCCTGCACCATCTTTCTGACATCCTCTGCACCTTCTTTCTGGCATCTCCTGCGCCATCTTTCTGACATCCCCTGCACCTTCTTTCTGACATCCCCTGCACCATCTTTCTGACATCCCCTGCACCTTCTTTCTGACATCTCCTGCACCATCTTTCTGACATCCCTGCACCATCTTTCTGACATCCCCTGCATTATCTTTCTGTCATCCCCTGCACCTTCTTTCTGACATCCCCTGCACCTTCTTTCTGACATCCCCTGCACCTTCTTTCTGACATCCCCTGCACCTTCTTTCTGGCATCCCCTGCACATTCTTTCTGACATCCCTGCACCTTCTTTCTGACATCCCCTGCACCTTCTTTCTGACATCCCCTGCACCATCTTTCTGACATTCTCTGCACCTTCTTTCTGACATCCCCTGCACCATCTTTCTGGCATCCCCTGCACCTTCTTTATGATATCCCCTGCACCTTCTATCTGGCATCCCCTGCACCTTCTTTCTGACATCCCCTGCACCTTCTTTCAATTCCGAACGTATGGACTTTGTCCCTCCTTCGGAAATCCTTGAAACGAAGTCGAGAGCTGGATTGTGCGACTGGGTAAAGCTCTAGAGGGGGATAGTGCGACTGGGTAAAGCTCTAGAGGGGGATAGTGCGACTGGGTAAAGCACTATCTCCATATTCCGTGCCCAGGTAGAGTAGGCAAAGTGAAATGAGGAAGAATGCACCAATGTTTAAACTTGGCACATGGAACGTAAGGATAACGTAAGGCATGTGCCCTGGACATGCTAAAGAAAACACACTGACAGAAGAGCAAATTAGAACAACAGCATTCATAGATAAAGAACTAAATAAACTACATGTCGATATTGCTGCCCTACCAGAAACAAGACCCTCAGACTGTGGCTCTGTAAAGGAAGAAAATTATACTTCATCATACTTCGCCCACGCACAGGCCACAAAAGAATGAGAAATCACATGGTCACCAAATTCAAAATAGTAAGGTGACCATATTTTTGAAATCCCATTCCGGGACGGAATAATTTTACTTCAATTGTCCACCAATAAAATTACATTTCTTCTTGCTGTCATTTTCAAGTGAATAATACATACATTTTAAAACATCGAATAATATAGACCTACAATACGCTATCAGGATAATCAGGAGATTAATAAAAAACAGTTATACTCACTTAAATTGAAGGTGAAACAGAGATGCTGTACTTTTCAGATGAGTGAATTTTCAGTAAAATGTCCTTCTTTGTATGCAGCATCTTATAAAATTCGACACATGTTCCCTCATAGTTCACTTTGGTGATCAACATGGCTTTTAAAGTTTCAACACCTAGTTGTGTTTTATCATTTGTCCACAAACTGTTTTTCAGAGAAAACACTCGTTCTGTTGCAGCATTTGTTCCAGGTAGACACAAAAAAACTCTGCCAACTTCAGAATATGTGAAACGGGCACATGATTGTTTCTGAAGTGGGAAGCTAGTTCAACCCAACGCTGCCCTAGTAATGTTTTATTAAGACTCCACTCACTAATTTTTTGTGAAGTAACGAACTGTTTCATGTAGATATATTCGTCAAACATTTCATTTTCTGGAAAGTCGACTGAAGGCACTGTTTGACTCACTAATGATGAAGACTTCTCAATATCTTCCCAATTTGGTGTTCTGTTCAGCATTACCAAGCTGTAAGACTCTAGGTTTTGAAAATTATTTGCAGCCCATTTCTTCAAATAACTTAAAGCTGTTTCATAAAATGAAGAAACACTGGCGTTAAACTTGTTCACATCATCACGTGGAAATCCTTCCATTTCCAGCTTTTTAAGGATTATCTGAACTCTTGATGGCAAGAAGCCGTCTTCCAGCTTGGACTCCAAGATATCTTTCAACCTATTAATGTTGTCAATGACTTCAAATACAGTGACCATCTGTCCCTCTACTTTCTGCACTGCTTCATGGAAAGAGGATGCCTGACTGCGAACCAAAATAAGCCATGCCTCAGACAGTGGGTTTTCAAAGAATTCCTGTATAAAAACTGGGCATCTGTCTTGAGATTGAAAATATGATTTTAGAGGCAGGAACATGTAAAGAACCCTTTCAACAGCAGGCAAGAGCGCAAGCCACCTAGTTTGTGCATAACCTAAAATCATCTGGAAGTCTGTGTCGACAAACTGACAAAGCTCCTTGAGACTTTCAATTCTAACTGTGTATGATTTGAAGTACAGATACATTTTGCAATAATCATTTCAACATCAACAGGCAATACGTCTGCAGCTGCTCGAACAGTGTTGTGGAAAAATATGGCAAGCACACCCAACACCTATCAAACTATGTCCAAGGTTTTCTTTCAGTTTTGTGAAAACATTGTTCTGTCCTTTTCTTTCAGCGCCCCCAAAATTAGAATTTGTGTTGTCTGCACATACTCCAACTACTTTCAGTTCTAAACCATTTTCAGTTAGACAGTCAATAAGAAAACTACTTACTATATCAGATGTTTCACCCGGCAATGACTTCAACTCTAATATTTTAACTTTCAGTCCCTTATTACGATCAAAGTATATGACAAGCAAAGGAACAATCTTGATTTCTTTGTTGTTGGAGGCATCTGTCAGTATGGAGATAAATGTTACGTTTTCTAGGTCACATTTCAACTCGTTTAGAGCATGGGGTGTGAACACATTCCGAATAATAGCTTCTGTTTTGTACGTGCGCAAGCAAATTTTGGTTCTAAAGTTACCTGAAGCAATTTTGATGTGCAGTCCATAGATCTAAACGTGTGATTGTGCATCACTGTATGATATGCAAAGGCACCTTCTGTAGCAGCTAACTGTTCTTCTTTGTCACCAACCTGTTCAGCTCGAAAAAAAATGTTGTAACGACGAGCTTGATGCAGCAGTAGCGACGGTTCTCTTATGTTTATCACTATTTATGTGGCTCTTAATATCACCACGTCCACTATGGTTAATAGTAAACCCGGATGAACATATATTACATCTTACAATGAAGTCTGATGACGATGTAGACTTTTTTATAAAAGGGTATTCCTTTTGCAATTCTTGATTAAAACTACAATTACGCTACGGTGCCATTTTTTGCGAAAGTGAAAGTTAGTAACACAACGAATATATACGAGATTTAAAACTAGGAGAGCATTCTACTGTTTTGATGTTAAACAAAATTGTCTACGCAGCAACAATATTTTTTTTTAATTGAAGACATGTACGCCGTATACCAAAATGGCAAAATTTGTAAACGTTTGTGTCCCAAATTATTTGTTATCAAATCCGGGACAAAAGCTAAAAAATATGCCAAAATCGGGACAAAACCGGTAAGGCAGCTAATCCGGGACAAAGGTTAAAAAAATGTCAAATTCCGGGACTGTCCCGGACAATCCGGGACGAATGGTCACCTTAAAAATAGGAACTACCAGCCTTTGGCACTGTACACTTGACAATATGACTACAAATCATGTTCTACAGGATAGCCCCCAGTACACGGACCTGAGAAGAGCAATGTGGTCCACGCCCACCTCCCTGAAGGAGAAAGTTTATGGGGCGATCGATTCGCTTAAACAGACAGCTGACTTCATGAGAGAGACTGTAATCCTACTCTGATTGAGTCTTGAACGCAGAGAAAGAGAGTGATAGTTTGTGACAAAACTACAGGGATATGCCCAAACAACGACAGTTGTCAGCACGAATATTTTGGACCCCAGTGTTAGCACTTGTTCACGTGTACAAATACGCCCAAAAATATGAACCTACTTTCCTGTTTGATTACAACGACACCACATGTAATTCGGACACAAATTCTACATAAGTTGAGGCAACTCTCAACCAATCTTTGCTGTTCTCCTAGTTTAGGATTTATGTAAATGACTTAACAGTTCCTGACATTTTCACGGCAAAACTAAATGGTTCTGCCTCATGTAGCAATGATTCAAGGTGTGTAGTTAGTCAGCACGACATTGATGTCTTTTGCTCTGGGGCTGGTCTGATCAACACTCTATGGATTGCAGGGGCGATAGTTGCAAATATCTGCTCCATCCACATAGGCGGGGGTCGGAATGTGGTTTTCAAACAGAACACAAACCAGGCCGACACTTTTAATGCTTGTTATACAGGAGACGGATGTGGACCAGAGGCCGCAGTAAGCGGGCACAACGCGAAGTTCGAAGATTGACAGATTATACTTAACGACGAAATATTGAAGAGAGGAGTTTGCGGTTAGGGTTCAAATAGCCACCAAGGCATATATTTGCACATTTTGACAGTCTATTAACGCCCGTGTGCACATATTTGCACAACAGAACTCTACCCATGTCTCACATTTGACTTGCTTTACTTAAGTCGATTTTAATGTCTTGTCTCAACAACATGATGTGGTTAAGTTGGGCTATGTTGTCTTTCTTCTTGGTTGTTAACCCCATCTCAACTTTTTGTCGCTTATCCAACTAATCTCCCTCCACCTCGTCGATCTACCTTTGTGGCTGGGCCAAATTTGTCATTCTACATTTGTCAATGTTGCACTTTTTTCGCCTTGTCTTGTTAATATCTGGATCTGTGTTATCGTACATGGAGAACTGTATTCTTGGCTTGTTTCTTGGATCTACCCTTGTCCACCAGAATGTTGCAAGGTCCTCACTGCCAGGTTGACTCGCCATTCTGGTGGTACAATCTCTATTGATACAGACCAAGTCTAAAACTTCATGCACATATTCAAGCTCTTCCTCTTGTTTGTTGAGAGAGATCTTACCCCAAGATTTGCAAATTTGTATTGAAGCCACTACGGTAAGGATATTGCTCTCTTCAGATGTAAACTCGCATAAACAATGCCATATCTGTGAGTCCTTTTTGCATTCCATATATAGAGGTTGACCATCACAAAAGAGTTTTCATATCTATTCATATTATGAAAGGCATCCTGATTTGGGGCTTGTGGTCTTCTGATTGATTTGAATATCTGTTTCTTATGTATGTAACCGGTGTATCCAGTTGTGTGTCTGTTGAACCTTCCTTTGCCAAATGATCTGCTATCTCATTTCCTGGTATTCCACAGTGAGATCTGATCCACTGCAGGGCAACCCTGTGGTGCTTGCAGAGTTCAGTCAATAAGGTCTGCAGATGTGGTAATTTTCTGGATGGTAGCGTCTGGAGTACTGTTCTTGCATCTGTCAAAAACACTACAGGCTGTGGGCCAAGGTTACTGTTCGGCAGTTTTTCTATTGCCAACTTTATTGCTTGTATTTCTGCATCATAATTGTGACAATATTTCCCTGTTGCTATGTTATCCATATACCTCGTGTTATTTGGGTACTCTATATATGCACCTGTTCACCCATTATTTAATGCATTCTGAACTGTCCATCTGTGTACACACGGATCCATATGTCTTGTGGGTATTCTTCATCCAGGAAACTGAGAGTTATTGTTTTTCGCTGTAGACTAATCTGTTCCTTTTTGTCAACTATTCCTTTCACTTCTGTCCGTATTTGTATTGATAATCCTGATTCCTCTGTCCTGGGAGCCTGTTCTGGTATGGGCAGTAGGGGGTTAATAACTCTTGGCATGTCTGATGTTTGTCTACTAATACGCTTGGCTTGTTGGATAAAACTGCTTCTCTTAAGTCGTCCCAATGCAAGATTTTTTTGAATCGGCCCTTCATTGAATGTCTCGGCGTACACGCAAATTTGTCTGCCTGTATCGGCACCTTTGTGTCCCTCCGTTCTCTCAGGGCTGGTATCCTCCACAATTTCTCCATCTCTAAAATTTGGTGTTGATTTCATTGCTTCTGTGATGACCCTAAGTGCCTGGTTTTGTACTTTGTCCAGTTCTTGCAGTGGGGTGTTTCCTCATCAAGACCAGCTCCTTGTCGTGGGGATGGGGATTAACAGTTACCAGGGACTGAAAACCAAGACTGGCCAGGCCTTCCTACACCCGAGCAAGACCACAGTCTGCTCTAGCAAGTTTAAGTGCTGAAGTCGGAGGCAACCAGCCAAAAGGTGCACTACAACAATCAGAATGCCACGCACTCACGCCAATGGGAAAAGAGTTTTCATTTCGGAATGGATTCTAATGACCTCGGCTGCATGTCATCGCAGTCCTGTCAAGGCATGTCCACCTCAGTCACCACCATGCCCTTTCGTGCGAGGATGGCTGTACCCAAATATGGTCTGTTGTAAAAAAAAATGTAGCCAGACATCCGTAGTGTACCATCATGCAGACGTGTTTCTTGGAGGTAAATGATATCGGCGCTGTAAACACGATAACCACGTACGGGTCCACGCTGTCTGACACTCGCACAGTTCCTAAATATAATCCGACGATTATTTAAACAAAGGCGCAAGTACTTTATTCGGAATCTCCTCACTCCAGCCCGCCTACCATGTCTGACGCGTTTTCCATGAAAGAACTTCTTAGACGTATTAAGGTAAACACAATGTTCACACCAGGAATCCCCGTTGGAACAGTATGAATACAATTAATACATGAATACAAACGGCTATTTTGCCAGTTGGTGAACAACTCCAGAAGACTTCAGCTCTGATGCAATAAACTCCGTTACACCGGCGAAGGTGTTAGAGTTTAGACCTCCGATTACATTACTGACACAGGTCCCACACGTTCGAAATGGAAAATGTATCATTTAAAAATACATGTGACTTCGGTCAAAGGTGGCTGCCCTGTTGGTTTTGTTTTCTCCGACCGCCAACATTTTTCATTCGACTGGAGCAAACATTAGAAAATACTGAAGCTATTGGTAAAATCTGAGGTAGGTCGGGATGGATTGTTTTAGAAACCCAGGAATAACATTTAAATGTAACTTGAAGTTGAGAAAAGGCAACATAAAACAAATTTAAAAGGGAAGGGCTAATACTGAGTTAAAAAATCTGAAACATCACAACCGGTAATTTGATGTATGCGTTGTCTAGATCAATTCAAATTATGTTTCACGCCGACTCTTCTCTTATTGTTTCCTTTTTAATTATGTCTGTCACGTAAACATCTCATTTCTGTGGAGAATTTCTTTTTAACATGTTGTGAGTGACCTTGTTTAGCGCTGGCACCACAGTGTAGGTAAATATGCTTGTATAAGATGATTCTATGTGCTCATCGACACTCGCTTGTGTCGTAGGGAAGAAGCTACCTGTTCCAACTCTTCTATTGTCTTATTCCTAAAATGTTAAATTTAAAATCCATGTTGCCATCTTCGGAAGTTGTTGTTCCTAGATACTTGAACTCTTTTCTGACACTGCCCTCACCTAATAGATGCCATTATCTTACAAAACATTCAACCACTGACGTCACACTCTTCTCACATACAGAACAGCTGCAGCTGACATGCATTTATTACAAGTGACACGAGCTCTAAAAGTGCATCCTGTTCATATCAGCAATAATTAAGCCAATCAAATCAATACAAATTAAAAACATAATTAAAACATATGTCTATTTAGTATACATACCTCCATATACCTCAAGTTCACAAATGGTTAGATACATAAAGTCTTGCCAGTCACGTTTCGTACCGTCTATTCTAATTGTGATTGCATCGAATATAAGTGTATTTGGTTCCACTTTGTAAATGTCTTTGAGAGATTGAGAACTGTCTTCATAAAAATATGTTTCTGTATTCCATTTGTTATAAATTCTTAGTACAAATCCCATAAGTCGAAAGCGAAATGCACCTGTAGTAGAGAATAAAACAAGTATAAGTTATACAGCACCGTAACGGGAAGACAGAAAGAAAGAAAGATAGAAAACAAAGACGAACATTAAATATTGCAACTACTAAAGTCCATTAAACAATTTGGCAAGCCGTTACCCTGACAACGATACGGCAATATTTAAACTCGATATATTCTTAATCTTCTTATTTTTTTTTCTTCTTCACTTCCTCATTTGCCTTTCAGCGTCGAGGGGAGATATAATTTGTTGTCTTTTGCTCTTTTGTTCGCCTCTGCTGCTGATGTTTTTCCTAGTGCTTCTAATATTTCATCCATCCATCTTTTTTCGTGGTTGACCATTGGATCTGGTATTCTCACAACGTTTCCTGGTGGCTTGTTGTGTTGTGTGTTGATCTTTCTGCCTTGCCACGTGACCAAACCATTTATCTGTTGTGTTGTTCCTTTATATATTCTATGGCAGGAGGCTATTCCTAGCTTTTTTTCTCAGTTCTTAATTTCTGGTCTTATCTCTCAGACTGTTTACTGCCATTCGTCTAACACATTTCATCTCAGTTGTGTTTATTTCTCTTATTGTTCTTGCATCTAGGGACCAGGTCTGGCATTGGTAGTACAACGTTGGGATGAAGATTGTATTGTATAGTTCTCGTTTTGCCCGTAGAGTTATTTCCTTGTTGGATTACAGTGGTGATAACTGTACAATGATATGACAAGCTTTGTTGCATCTTGATTCTATCTCTACTTTTTGTAAGGTGACCATTCGTCCCGGATTGTCCGGGACAGTCTCGGAATTTGACATTTTTTGAACCTTTGTCCCGGATTAGCTGCCGTACCGGTTTTGTCCCGATTTTGGCATATTTTTTAGCTTTTGTCCCGGATTTGATAAAAATAATTTGGGACACAGACGTTTACCAATTTTGCCATTTTGGTATACGGCGTACATTTCTTCAATAAAAAAAAATATGATTCCGTTGCTGTGTAGACAATTTTGTTTAATACCAAAACATTAGAATGCGCTCCTATAGCTCGTTTCAAATCACGTGCCCAACTTCAAAACGCTTTTGCTCAGTAACCGTTTTTAAAAACTGCTGAAATTTTCCAAATGTTATTTGAATGCAAAAGACCATTTAAATGTATATTTAACAAATATCTTGCAGCTGCAGTTTTCTTTAACCGGCGAATTTCTTTGATGTTTGTCAAAATTGTAAATTGTGAACCCCTAAATAATAGAAATTACCGTAGTTGCTGGTCTATGATTATTTTTCACTAGGTAAAGGCGTGGCC
Organism: Megaustenia siamemsis; assembly: GCA_032433765.1. Lineage (NCBI taxonomy): Eukaryota > Metazoa > Mollusca > Gastropoda > Stylommatophora > Ariophantidae > Megaustenia > Megaustenia siamemsis. The sequence continues at coordinate 13,255,742 of JAVIAB010000041.1, read as the reverse complement.
GTAATGGGGAAATACCAGGAGAATTATTGTCTTCTCAGTTCGAGGACGGACGATAATATCAAGCTATATCTGTATGTCCAATTTTCATAGTTGTGTGGTCCTGAAAAGGACCGTTTGTTGAACTAATTTAAGGTAATAAAGGGGCCAACATTGTGGGGGCTATATACTTTCATTCTGAATCAGACGAGTCTAAAAGATTAATAACTGTTTGGGGTTGAACATTCCACAAACCATCATTTTTCCAATATTCCTCTTCCTGTTTTAAGACGTGGTCTTCACATTTAGCCCAATAATCTTTGTCTATATTTAATAAAGCGAGATTAGCAAGAGTCTTTACATCGCATATTTTGAATGTTGTAATTTCATCTGCCACTTGTCCTTTTAATTTTGCCCAGATTAGTTCTATTGGATTTAAATGAGCATGGTAAGGTGGCAGCCTCAAACTTATATGACCGTGCTCTTGGATAATCTTATCAATTTGAAAAATCTTTGTCCTTTGTTTTTGCTTTACTAGAGATAGTAATTCAGGTTTTAAGTACATGTTATTAAATTGTATGTGCTCCTTTGTGAGCCATATCTTAATAGCATCTTTTGTACTGGATGACGTCGGGACTTTATCTTCAAGAGTAACAATGTTGTGGTACGCTGCATTGTGCAGTATTAGGCAAGATGGTCGATCTAGTGATGAGAGAACAGAATTTTCAATCCAATGTCTAAATAGGTGACCATTCATCTCAGAGTGATAATCCCGATTGTCTATGGATTTTGAAAGAAAAATGAGCTCTGCATTCTGTATTAGTCCATGTTGTCGACTACCTGCATGAGCAATGATCAAGCGCTGTCCTTTGCTGCTAGGTATTAATCTCTTAATCTTTCCATCTGATGACTGCCATTCCCTTTGGTTAGTGTGGTGAGCATTGATCCATGTTTCATCCAAGAACACAATATCATAACCTTGCTTGCGCACCTCTTTTACTTCACGTAAGTACTTGCTTCTCATGACTACTATATGTGGCTTCTCACAGATGATGTTTCGTCCATTGGAATACTTTCTGAATATAAAGCCTGCAGCTCTCACATTCCTCCATAATGTAGACTTTGATATTTCAATACTTTAGTCTTTTTCAGCGAAACTTTTAATTTTCTTATTGTAACAGTTTCATTCATACCCAACATTTTGTGAATTTCACTTCTAATAAGTTCACTGTCGAAATTATCCAACATTTTTGCTCTTCCTTGTGATTGTGTATATTTTGAACATTGACGGTCACGTGCTTGAATCCAGCGATTAAATGACCGTTTAGATAAATCCAAAATGTGTCTTGTCCTATTCTCAGAGTTTTCAAAGAATGAAATAATCTTCCTCGTTTAGCCTTTTTGCAAAAATAGTCATACATTTTTATAGCGATGTTTTGTAAACTGCAGAATTTCATTTTAAGACTCATGATAAATGTTATCGTTCCACGTCTCCACCTATGAATGAACGGAAATGGAACACACAATGGGTTCTAATCATTATAACTTTACATGCAAATTTTTAACAACTTACAACTAGTGGTTAAAAAGCTATCGATTTTAAAAGTTGGCAACGAGTTATGAAACAAGCTATATTTTTAAATCTCGTATATATTCGTTGTGTTACTAACTTTCACTTTCACTTTCGCAAAAAAATGGCACCGAATCGTAATTGTAGTTTTAATCAAGATTTACAAAAGGAATACCCTTTTATAAAAAAGTCTACATCGTCATCAGACTTCACTGTAAGATGTAATATATGTTCATCCGGGTTTACTATTAACCATAGTGGACGTGGTGATATTAAGAGCCACATAAATAGTGATAAACATAAGAGAGCCGTCGCTACTGCTGCATCAAGCTCGTCGTTAACAACATTTTTTTCGAGCTGAACAGGTTGGTGACAAAGAAGAACATTAGCTGCTACAGAAGGTGCCTTTGCATATCATACAGTGATGCACAATCACACGTTTAGATATATGGACTGCACATCAAAATTGCTTCAGGTAACTTTAGAACCAAAATTTGCTTGTGCTATATGAAAACAGAATCTATTATTCGGAATGTGTTCACACCCCATGCTCTAAACGAGTTGAGATGTGACCTAGAAAACGTAACATTTATCTCCATACTGACAGATGCCTCCAACCACAAAGAAATCAAGATTTTTCTTTGCTTGTCAGATACTTTGATCGTAATAAGGGACTGAAAGTTAAAATATTAGAGTTGAAGTCATTGCCGGGTGAAACATCTGATATAGTAAGTAGTTTTCTTATTGACTGTCTAACTGAAAATGGTTTAGAACTGAAAGTAGTTGGATTATGTGCAGACAACACAAATTCTAATTTTGGGGGCACTGAAAGAAAAGGACAGAACAATGTTTTCACAAAACTGAAAGAAAACCGTGGACATAGTTTGATAGGTGTTGGTTGTGCTTGCCATATTTTCCACAACACTGTTCGAGCAGCTGCAGACGTATTGCCTGTTGATGTTGAAATGACTATTGCAAAAATGTATCTGTACTTCAAATCATACACAGTTAGAGTTGAAAGTCTCAAGGAGTTTTGTCAGTTTGTCGACACAGACTTCCAGATGATTTTAGGTTATGCACAAACTAGGTGGCTTGCGCTCTTGCCTGCTGTTGAAAGGGTTCTTTACATGTTCCTGCCTCTAAAATCATATTTTCAACCTCAAGACAGATGCCCAGTTTTTATACAGGAATTCTTTAAAACCCTCTGTCTGAGGCATGGCTTATTTTGGTTCACAGTCAGGCATCCTCTTTCCACGAAGTAGTGCAGATAGTAGAGGGACAGATGGTCACTTATTTGAAGTCATTGACAACATCAATTGGTTGAAAGCTATCTTGGAGTCCAAGTTGGAAGACGGCTTCTTGCCATCAAGAGTTCAGATAATCCTTAAAAAGCTGGAAATGGAAGGATTTCCACGTGATGATGTGAACAAGTTTAACGCCAGTGTTTCTTCATTTTATGAAACAGCTTTAAGTTATTTGATGAAATGGGCTGCAAATAATTTTCAAAACCTAGAGTCTTACAGCTGGGTAATGCTGAACAGAACACCAAATTGGGAAGATATTGAGAAGTCTTCATCATTAGTGAGTCAAACAGTGTCTTCAGTCGACTTTCCAGAAAATGAAATGTATGACGAATATGTCTACATGAAACAGTTCGTTACTTCACAAAAAATTAGTGAGTGGAGTCTTAATAAAACATTACTAGGGCAGCGTTGGGTTGAACTAGCTTCCCACTTCAGAAACAATCATGTGCCCGTTTCACATATTCTGAAGCTGGCAGAGTTCTTTTGTGTCTACCTGGAACAAATGCTGCAACAGAACGAGTGTTTTCTCTGATGAACAGTTTGTGGACAAATGATAAAACACAACTAGGTGTTGAAACTTTAAAAGCCATGTTGATCACCAAAGTGAACTATGAGGGTACATGTGTCGAATTTTATAAGATGCTGCATACAAAGAAGGACATTTTACAGAAAATTCACTCATCTGAAAAGTACAGCATCTCTGCTTCACCTTCAATTGAATTTTTTTTTATTGTAGGTCTATATTATTAGATGTTTTAAAATGTATGTATTATTCACTTGAAAATGACAGCAAGAAGAAATGTAATTTTATTGGTGGAAAATTGAAGTAAAATTATTCCTTCCCGGAATGGGATTTCAAAAATATGGTCACCTTACTATTTGTGAATTTTCGTTTGTCACTAAACTTCCGAGGTATTTGAATTCCTCTACTTGTTTTAGTTGCCTGCATTCTATAGTTATTTTGATGTTCTGTTTATTTTTTGGCGACATTCATGACTGCTGTTTTGTTGATGTTGAATTTCATGTTGCAGTTTGTGCCTGAACTTTTGAGTTTATTTAAGTGTTCCTATAGGTCTATTGTTGCATGTATTAGTGGCAGATCGTCAGTAAATAAACGCTCGTTGATCCCCTCTGTCTCTGATGTATTTACTAACTTGCATATGTAGTCCATGTGTGTAATAAACACTTTGGGGGAGATATTATGCACCCCTGTCTTACACCTAAATATTGCAAATATAAATGACATTATTCAATATCAAATATATCAAATAGAAAATTAACAACAATAACAGTTTGGCATTTTATGAATACCTCATTTAATATTGTGTTTCCCTCAGTCGATAGATCTGCTATAGCATACAGAAGCAGTATATACATGAAGTGGATGATACACTTGTCTTCTCATTAGATTCTAAATAATCCCAACAAAGAGCACAGTCTCCATGGAGTAGAGTATTCCATCAAACTCAACAAAAAGCAAGAGAAACATGAAAATAACTTTACCTGATGTGACTAATATTTTATCTTGAAGGAAGGTAACTTACCAAAAAAACCATGCCAGTATTTACTCTTATATCAAAGTCGACGCTCACAATGAGGTAAGAATAAACTGCTTGCCCATCTAATCCCTCCCTTGGGAGAATATAAATAAGGTATGGAGTCCGACCCTGTATAGCACAAAAGTTAAACTAAGGATAACTAAGATATGTTTACTTGTTGTGCTTCTGTATGGATCTGTTTATGGGAGTCAACATAAGAGAAGGAAACTGTCATCACTTCACACTACACTACCTGGCTGAGGCAAAATGTGTAGAATATTTATTTGAATATTTGAAAAACAAACCGACTGAAGGTAACAGAAAACCACCATCGTAATGTTTTTTGTACAATCATGATGAATCGTCAGAATAAAAGAAATTTCGAAAACAACGTTAAGGGGGATTTCACTGGAATACCTTCATTCGGTAGGAGACATCATGTGCTACAGGTGATACCCAATCGTCATCAATCTGCTGTAGGCATGATACAGATAATACAGACACTGAAGATAGGTACTTGGAATGTGAGAACACATAGGCCGAAGGGAAAACCTCAAAACATCAAAAATGAAATGAAAAGTTTGGCTTTATATGTATTGGGATTGTGCGAAAGGAGATACAATTGATCAGGGGAGATATACTGATGAACAGAAAATAATCTATTCTGGAGGTACTGAACACCAGGGAGGAGTATGACTAATCTTGGACGCAGAAAGGGCAAGAACAGTGACAGGCTTTTGGCCAATATTTGACACAGTATTTTTAGTGATATTAAATGGAAAGTTAATAAATATAAATTGCATTTGAGTTTATGCTCCAACATGCAGACATTCTAGAGAAAACAGTTGATACATTTTACAATGAGCTTAAAAAGGCACTTCGTAAATGCAAACCACATGAAAACACCATAGTCCTGGGGGATCTCAGCACAAAAATAGGAAAGGAAAGAGTTATGGAAGTAGTTGGTTATTATGGATTAGGCGAGAGTAATGAAAGAGTTAACAAACTTATTGACTGGGCAAGAACACACAACATGATGATAGGAAACACCTGATTTAAGTAACATCCAAGACGTGTGGACATGGAAAAGCCGAGGAGACAACACGAGCAATCAAATCGGTTACATAATGATAAACAACAGATTCATGAACCGTATGGTATGTATGAAAACTAGACCGGGCAGAGTGCAATAGTGATCATGCACCAGTTTTGGGAAAGCATAGAGTAAAATTAAAAGCAACAAACCGAGCCTAAGTCAATGTCAAGTTAAATTTAGATCTACTCAAATCGGACAAGAGGTTGCAACACAAATATAAAATCACAATTCAGAACAGGTACAATGCAATAGAGAAGATACAAAGCATTGATGAACAGTGGAAAATGCTAAAAGAATCAATACAACAAACATCGAAAGAGTTCATACCACCAGTGACGACAAATTCAACAAAGAAATATATGAAATATGACAATTTACAGTTAATAGATACGAGAAGAAATAATAATAACATAGATGAGTATAAAAGATTAAATAAAGAAATTCTTATAAAATGCAATGAAGCAAATGAAGCATGGCTAAAACAGAGATACAAGGAGATTGAAATGCAACAAAAAGGTGGTGCCAAAGCTATATACAAACAGATTGAAGAATCAATCTTCGACAGGAAGAAAAAACAATCACAAACCCGATGTTTAAGATCAAAGGAAGGAAAACTGTTGATTGAACAAGGATGCACAAGGGAACGATGGACAGGGTACATTAACGATCTTTCTAATGATGAACAAACAGAAGTAAATATTAGGGATATTGGGAAAGGACCAGAAATTAAACAAAAAAATGGAAGATGCCTTGCGCAGCTCCTGGACCAGATAATATAACTAAAGAAGAGATTGAAGCAATGGGTGATTTTGGAATAGTAATAATAACACAAAATATTGAATGATATCTACAACAGCGGATATATACCAGAAGACCTGCTAAAATCAATATTCCATAGCCCTACCAAAGAAATCTGGCACGATTGAATACGATGATCATTGCACAATAACCTTATGAGTCACATGACTAATATATTTCACTGAACCATCATGCAAACAGTGCGAAACAAAATCAGTTCAGAAATTAGTGATGAACAGTGTTGTTTTGTTGCAGCTGAAGAAACGAGCAATGCCATATACCAGATCTTTAGTAGAAAGAGCCATAGAGGTGAAAACAGATGTATACCTCTTGTATAGATTATACCAACGCATTTGACAAAGTAAAAATACAAAAAGAAATAATCAAAATTTTAGAAAAGATAAACGTGAAAGGCAAAGATCTAAGAATAATAAAGAACATGTACTAGCAACAAACAGCGGCCATAAGAACTGGAAACCAATTAGGAATGTTTCAACCACTAAAACAGAGTGTTAGGCAAGGTTGTGTGCTGTCACCAGATTTGTTTAATAGTTATAGTAATATTATTTTAAGACCTATAAGGTACATGCCTGGAATAACAATCGTAGACCATAATATAAATAATCTAATATATTTTGCTGATACAGTCTTAATCGCTAAGAGTGAAAATAAGTTACAAGAAATGTTAGACATTATGGTGAAAGAAAGCAAAAATAAAGGTCTCAGCTTTAAAAGCAACACGACATAAGTAATAGTAATAGAGGTAACAACAAAGAACACGTCATCACCGTAGTGCACAATAAAGAAAAGTGGAACACTGTTAACACAGGTAAATTAATTTAAATATTTGGGAACATTGTTAACTACAGATGGTAGACAAACAGCAGAGTTGAGATGCTGAATGGCTGAGACACAAAGCAGCTCTCCAAAATATGATAAAGATACTGTGCAATTCACTTTTTTTTAACAATAGAAACAAGAAAAAGAGTTCTTGAATGTTATGTAGAAATAGTCTAAACATATAAATGTGAATCAAGGACAATATTAAGACATATAATATGTTCACTGGCAGCTGTAGGATAGTGGTTTTACAAGAGAGATGTTGAAAATACTTTGGACAGATAAGATGAGTAATGGAAAGAGGCCAACGAGTTTTAAAAGAGGTCAAAGCGCAAAGAGAACTAATTTGCAATACTATTAGAAACAATCATCAATATTTTTTGCAATGTAATGAGAAAGGAATAGATTATATTGAAACATGTGAAAAAATTGAAGGAACGAAGATATAGAGTCAATCGAAGAGATAGAGAGGGAAGCAAAAATATACAAGACAGCTTAAGAGAATGGCTTCGCATAAGTTCAACAACGGAAATGATAAATAACTGTCGATATCGAAATTTGAGGATAGACATGATCATCTATGACTGCAGGCACTGTACTTGATGATGATGATGATGATGGTGATGATAGGAGCTTCAGAGAAGCGATACACCAGTTGAAAATATATAGAAGATGGATATGTTTAGGTTAATTAAGCAATAGAGAGGCAGAAACAACAATAAATACTGCATGCAGTGAATGTATACGTCGAAAGAGAGACAGACCAAGGCTAACGTGACGAAGACAGGAGAGGTGGAAAAATAAAATGTGGACAATACATGGAACACAATTAAAAAGATGGCCAATGACCGAACGAAGTGAAGGTATCTTGTTGTTCTACATTTTTGATCAATGAAAGAATTATTTGTCCCCAATCCATTATTATCCTTTGTCCACTTTATCCTTCACACTTTCATGTAGAATGAGTTTGCTTTGGATGTTAGATGGTGTTATATTTCTAAGAAGAGAACACAAGAGACGTAACTGAACCACTGACATCTTTTGTGGAGAGTGAACGAGCAACTTAAGACCCAGCTTCTGTTGGCTTTATTTTAAAATTACTTACCATCGCCATCAACTCTGTTGTAAAGGACAATTCTATTTACTGCCCGCGGAGTTGTGAAGATCAGGTTTAGGTAGGGTGTACTGTGTACATGTGCTTCTGTGTGAGTACAGCTTCCACTGTAAAAGTAACCATAAGTGTTACCATCTACAGCCCTTGAAGAAACTGCATTAGCATAGAAATTTGAACCTGACTGATTTGTAGGTTGTCTCAGTGCCATATTTCGACCTAAAAATGCGAAGAGATTAACATTCGACATTCGACATTTATTAGTAAGACTTGAGCTATAATGACAAGATTTGAACTTATCTGGAATTAATTACATTTCTTGACCATTATAAATTACAGAAAGTGAATTACTCCCATTTCAATAAACATAAACACCAAACACACATATATTAGACACAGATACCCCTCAATGAAAAAAAACTACATAATATAATAATTGCATTTACCTCAACTTAGTGAGAAAAGATGATGTCAAGTATGAACGGTGAAAAGAAAGAGAAGTTTGAAATCTGGAAGAGGTCTTCCCATCCTCAAACACGCTAAATAACAGTTCTGCTGGTGTTCTCTCTCTTCTACCTCTTAGCACTTCCGGTGAATGATTATGGGTCACCTTCGTCATTTCCATGAAAAAGAAACGTTTACTAAAGCTGTCTGGTTTTGATTATTTTTCTGAGTGATCTAAAAGTAGACAACGGCATTGTTACTGAACAAGTCAATCCACCTATTCACCATTGATGTGTTGCTGTGGGCTTCCATTTCCAACATGATGGGACGCGGTTCATGTTCTCTGGACCGCTGCAGATATTGTATTTTGAGACTGATTAGTTTCGGCTCTTCAATGCAATTGTCTGTGTTAAAGTCAATCGGATGATCCACTTAACAAATTTCGCCGATGATGCAGAATCGTACACACCTCAATGCTCCTATTTGTCAAGTCCAAGTTTGTGAATGCGACCTTCCCCTGTCTAGAGTTGGTATGCAGTTTACGTCAACACATTGAGTGCTGTTCCAGGGTCATCGTTGGAATTGCTTGACGCCAAGTATTTACATGTTACAACTTATTAATATGGACTGCTCTGCCAAGTCAATCGCAGTTTTCACTTTAGAGATTGCACTTAGCATCATCTTTTCGTGTGTTGTTGGCTGCATTTATTAGAGTAATTGGGATTAATGGGTGCAGCCATAGTTGTGTGTGCCACGTCATCACAATGGCTGATTTTATGTCCCTAAAACGGCCGAACGCTAATAGCTAAAGGCGGAATGGAGTTTAGAATGACTTTATAACATCGGGGTGACTCCCGGAGGTTCATGCTAGCCAGGATGGATTCATAATTTCACGAATTCACATTTAGGTGAGATCTTATAGTTTGTTGTTTGATGTGCGACGGGGATAGTCTGATGACTAACTGTGTTCCATATGTTCGGATTTGGAGTCAAGGTGATGTCGTAGTGTAGCAGTTGGTCGGGATTGTGTGGGTGAACTTCAGTGAGCGAAAGGACAAAGAATGTAACGAAAGTTGTGATTGGATGAAGGGGAAAGTTACATGTGAAAAGACAGAAAGAGAAAGTCAGTTGAGCAGAAAATATTACTCAGGACGGACGCTTTGAGAACCGATCCGTGGAGACTGTAGCGAAAACAGGCTTACCAACCTCTTTTAATTTTTATCATTTACTTAAGTGTTGACCAGGAGACTTCGAGAGGGAACCGTTAACTAGTTAATGGATCTGCTCTCAAATCGTCTGTCCTGAGTAATATTTTCTGCTACGCACGCAAGTAACCTCTTACGTCACGATCCTGTATTGTCTGTACTTTTTTATTTCAAGTTGTTGCATGTTCGAGAATAAAATGGAGCCCAGATAACAATTTCCAGCGTTGATATTAAAGAACTGTACTCTAATTGATTAGAGCGGACGCCATTGTTGAAAAGTGAAACACCAACACGTTATGGCTATGGAAGACCCCGGTATCACTGCAAGCGAATTAAAATACATAATTGCTCAACTGTCCGTGCCAGTGGCATCATCCAAATTACGATCTCATCTCCCAAACAATGAAAGGTAGCTGTAGTCCACATCATAGCAGTCTCAGCACAGCCAAAAGACATAAGGCGATACCACACAGACAGTGAACACAGAAAACTGTACTCCGTCATACGATATCATTGCTTTACAGATGACATTTGGTTTGTTCACCGCAGACTCTCAGTTCTAACATAGAAGCATTGTTCAAGCTCAGAAGCAAATCTCTCAAACTTAACAAACTTAAGTTTGTACTAACTCTGGAACTGTTGACGTTAGTACCGTTCGAAGTGAGAGACCCCACTGAAATAATCATGCATGCACTCTCGGTGGTTGAGATGGATCGTGAGAACATTGTTGTGCTGCTTTCTTTTGACTAAAGCCTATAGCGAAAGTACAGTGGCTCAAGATGATCCCTCAGTCGTCCACAAATGGTTACTTGTCTTAGACCATAAAGTGTTTCGATACAGTCAAAATACAATGGGTGGCCAGTTATGAGCTCAGAGACCGTAGCCTATACGTCGTATCTTCTAGCTGGGTACATTTGCTAAGACACATGGAGAAAAGCAATACTTTCTCTATCCGTAGATTCACTCCTAGGTCTTGGAGGTCTTATTTGTTCTTATGCCAATAGTTGGCCGCTCTCCATTAATTGTTCTTCTTAGAGTATCGTTTGTGTTTCCTTGTTTTCTTTTGCCACTCGGTGACCACATAAAGGTTTGTTGCGGTTGTCTGTTTTGTCCATTCTAAGCATATGGCAGATGTACTTTCAGTGACTTTACTGTTAATATTTTGATACTTTTTCTTGTTTGCTTTCTTTCCGCATAGTTTTATTTGAAATAATAGATATACGGCAGCACAGTTGTATTGGTTGTATGGTTTCAAGTGGTACCATCACTGTATGTAGCACATTTCCCTATTCGATCCGCTGACAATTCCCAAAGTGAGTACACGTTGTGTACAGTTACAACTTTTGTTATCCTGTTCGTGGAATATTTGTGTCCCTCTTTAAGTGTGCTTGTTTTACTCCCTCTCTTTCTCTTTCTCTCACTCTCTGTTTTCAACAATGATCTTTCAGTCTATGACACGTATACTCATCATCAAGTACTGGGCCTAGTGGCGTAGGTGATCATGTCTCTCCACAACATTCGATCTCGGCAGCTATTTATCATTTCTGTTGTTGACCTTCTGCCAAGCCATTCTTTTAAGCTGTCTGTTATTTTTTCTCTTTGCTTCTCTCTATCTCTTCGTCCCTCAATTTTTCCAGTTGTTACAATATATTCAAGTTGTTCTCTTCTCATTACATGGCCAAAAAATGATGATTGTCTCTTCCTAATATTGGAAATTAGCTCTCTTTTTGCTTTGACCTTTCTCAGAACCTCTTCATTACTCTTCTTAGCTGCCTATGGTATTCGCAACATTCTTCTGTAAAACCACATTTCTACAGACTCCAGTGATTTTCTTGTCTGTTGTCCTATTGTCCATGATTCGCATCCGTATGTTAAGACTGGCTATACGTAACATTTAAGAACTCTTTTTCTTGTTTCTATTGTCAAAAATGGATTGCATAGTATTTTCCTCATTTTTTGGAAAGCTGCTTTTGCCTGAGCCATTCTACATCTCACCTCTTTTGTACATCTTCCGTCTGAGGTTAACAAAGTTCCCAAATATTTAAATTCATTTACCTGTTTTAATATTGCTCCACTTGTCTTTATTTTGCACTGAGGAGTCTTATACTAATAAACATTAAAGCAACACATTTCAACATAGCACAGACGTACGTAAAAGTGAGTATTCAAGTCTAAACAGACAACCAAACACGGGAACATTATAATGAATTAAGCAAAACGGTGAAATAGTAAATTAACGGACATTATACTTGTAAGAGGTGACATATGGGTCAATGGTAAGAACAATAAAAATAATTTAAGAACATGATAGAAAATTACAGCCCAGAACAATTAAAAACTAATAACATTGTGTTACGAATACAAATTAAAAGTGTATAACACCAATTCTGAGATTGATACAATAAACTATATACGTGGAAAGTTATGACAAAAAACAAGAAATGAAATAGACAAAATGATTAAAAAAAGATAGATTTAGAAACAATGGCACACAAGTCAGAACATACCCAGGAGCGGATATTATCTCAGGCAATAAACCTGTTGTGCTCAAATTGAGAAACAAATAAAACAAGAGCAGACAGAACATTGCATCACAGAAACGTCCACTATATAAAACTGCTTTAATTTGATCAGTAATTAAATAGTATAGCGCAAACAAGATCATAATGCATCCATCTTTACTGAAACACAAACGTTGTGTTTGCTAGAACTGGCGAAGATAAATCAAGACTTAGTAATGGATGAACATCTCCTCTATAATCACGAAAAACTGGTGGACAAATGTTGATCAGAATCAGAAAGCGAATACAGCAAAGTGTGTGTACACATGAGGCATATTCAGAACACGAAAGGCGAAAATGGCAGACCATCGTGAAAGAGATTGGAGCCTCACCACGTAGCAATCCAAAGAAAGCCATGGAGAGAAATTCTAACTACTGTTCTAGGAACGAAATAAAAATAGCTACATGGAATGTTAGGACATTATACCAACAAGAAAAACTATAAAATCGTATGGTAGAAGCAGAACGATTAAACATAGATAACTTAGGCATATCAGAAACAAGATGGAAGGAAAGTGGATACATACAAGATGATAAATATACATTTATATATTTTCAGGTAACACAAAAGAACATCAAAGAGGAGTAGGCATTCTAATAACACGAGATTTACAAAAATATATAAATACTCAATTGACATATAATGATAGGAATATACTAATAAGAATGAAGGCAAAACCATTCGACATTGCAATAATACAGACATACGCACCTACACAAGACTATACAGACGAACAAATAGAGACATACTATGAAGATCTAAACACAGTAATGAAGCAAGTGAAATCATCAGACATCTTGATTATAATGGGTGATATGAACGCTAAAGTAGGAAAAGGTAAATATAAGACCATAATAGGAAATCATGGTCTAGGAAAAAGGAATAACAGAGGAGAAAGATTAATACAATTTTGTGAAGAAAACAGACTGATAATATGCAACACCTTCTTTGAGCAAGAGAAAAGTAAATTATACACATGGAGAAGCCCTGGAGACAAGAAGAGAAATCAAATAGATTACATAATGATAAAAGACAGATTCAGGAACAGCGTCAAGAAAGCCAAAACCTACCCAGAAGCAGACATTAATTCAGACCACAATCCTGTAATGATAAAAATGAAAATCAAATTAAAAGAAGCAAACAAAAAACTAATTCAGCAACACCAATAGATATAACAGCGTTAAACCAGAAAGATGTACAAGAAACTTATACTGTACAAGTAAAGAACACATATCAGAAGCTACTAGAAGAGGGGATAGAGCAGTACAGAAGAGAAAATCCTGATTAAAAAGTCACAACAAAATGGCAATGCATAAAAAACAGCATGCAAGAAGAATCCTGCAATACCCTGCCCAAAAAGGAAAGTAACAAAAAACAAAAATGGATATCTGACAACATTTTTGAAAAATGGAAGAGAGAAGACACGCGAAGAACACTGCCAGATACACGGAAATTGATAATGAAATACGAAGAATGTGCAAAAAGGCAAAAGAAGACTGGCTCAACCAACGATGTCTAGAAGTCGAAACTATGGAAAATAAACAAAAATTAAGAGAGATGCCCAAAGAAATAAAGAGGATGACGAATAAAGACAAAAAAGCTACAGGAAACGGATGTATTGCAAACAAAGAGGGAATAATGCTAACAGACAACAAAGATATATTAGATAGATGGCAAGAATATTTAACATAATTATTTCACGACGAAAGAGACAAAAAGCGAGGCATAAAATGTACATACAACTATAAAATCCTGAAATCTGAAGTAGAAAAAGCTATAAAAACAATGAAAAAGGGAAAAGCAGCAGGGCCTGACAATATACAAATAGAGATGATACAGGCTCTAGAAGAGTTTGGCGTCGAAGTGATCACAGACATATGCAATGACATATACCATACATGATACATACCAAACGATCTAAAAACATCAACTTTCATTGTATTGCCTAAAAAGAAACGTGCAGCTGAATGCAGTGACTTCAGAACAATAAGCCAAATGAGCCAGGTAACAAAAATGTTACTAAAAGTTATACAGGGAAGGATTCCGAATGAAATCAATACTGAATTAGATGAGCAACAATTTGGATTCAGGAAAAACAGTGGGACAAAAGAAGCCATATTCAGCATGAGAGCATTGATTGAAAAGTACATGGAAGTAAACAAACCAAATATGCCTGCTTTATAGACTACATCAAAGCTTTCGATAGAATATACCATAACCAACTTATAGACTGCCTAAATGATATAAATCTAGCGACACAGACATACGACTAATATGTAATTTGTACTGGGTGCAAACAGTAATAATAAGATATAACAAGGAGAACTCTACACCCATGGACATAAAAAGAGGAGTAAGACAAGGATTTATCCTATCACCAAGCTTGTTCAATCTATACACTGAGCAAATCTTCAAAAACATCTCAGAGATACCAGGCCTAAACATTAATGGAAAGATAATCAATAACCTGAGATATGCTGATGATACTGTTCTACTAGCAGAAAATCCTAAAGACCTACAACAATTGCTTAATGTGATAAACATAACAAGCAAAAAATATGGAATAGAAATGAATTCAAAATGACTAAAACTATGATCATAAACAAAGAAAATTCTCAAGACCTACAATTAAATATCAAGTTGAGGGAATACATCTGGAGACAGTCCAGAGCTACAATTACCTGGTACATACTATAACCAATGATGGAAAATGCAAAACTGAAATAAACAAAATAATAGGTATGGCAAAAAGTAATTTTAATACCATGAAAAATATACTAACAATAAAACAAATATCAACAGGGCTGAAACTAAGAATGGCAAAATGTAACATCTTCTCAATATTCCTGTATGGTGCAGAAACATGGACATTAGACAAGAAAACAGAACAGAAAATTGAAGCCTTTGAAATGTGAATTTTTATAGAAGAATAGGTAGAAAAAAAAGGATGGAAACAAAAGGTAACAAACGATGAAGTTTTAAAACAACTGAAAATAAAAAGAGAACTACTAAATACAATTAAGACAAGACAAATGAAATTTGTGGGACATGTTAAACGACACAGCAGCCTACTAAACGTAATATTGGAAGGAAAAATACAAGGTAAAAGAGGCAAAGGCAGACTAAGACTAACATGGACAAGTAACATCAAAATATGGCCAAAGTCAATCTATGACAGCCTGCACCATCAAAGCAAGAAACAGAGTAGAATGGCGATCCATGGTAGCCAACCTTCGTTGCGGAGAAGGCACACTATGATTATGATATGTTGATCATGTAATGAGGAACAATAACAAGATAATCACAATACAATCCATAAAATAGAAAACTGTTTTGTTATTTTTCCTCTTCTTATTTAATTTCCTATTTGCCTTCCAGCGTCGAGGGAGATATAATATGCTGTCTTTACCTTTGTTTCCGCTGCCCTCTCTTGCTGTTATATTTTTTAGTGTTACAAATATTACATCAATCCATCTTTTTGTCACGTCTTCCTACAATTATTTGTCTTCATGCATCGTATCAATCGCGGTGTTGACTCTTCACCATGCCATGACACCAACTTGTCTAGTATTTTCTCTTTTTTCCCGCGATCTCGTTATTCCTGTAATTTGTCAGTTGTAACAAAGTATTTCAACTTTCCATTTATGATATGCACAACGAATAGTAACTCTTTCGTTCTAATACCTTATTACAAGGGACTCTCTTTCAGTACTGGCTTTGTTAGCTATCCATGGGACTCTCAATATTCTTCTGATAAATCCCATGCTTGTGGCCTCTAATCGTCTTTTTATTGTTGATCTTTCACATAGAGAAACAATAAGAGTAACAATGATACGAGAGGCAACAACAGCGTACAGTCTGCTCCCCTTAATTGAGAGGTTCATACAAAAGACTGACATGCGGCGGGAGGGGGAGGGGGTAAATGTAGTGCTGCGGTAAAGCTGGTAGCATGGAAGAAGTGGTGTGGTGTAACATACACAGCTTTACAAAAAGACAACAAAAGCTATTTGACGTTTCGGCCCACATGCGGCCTTCTTCTGATAGCACGGACAACAAAAATAGAAACAGACAAGGAAATGACGATGATTAAAAGACACAAAAAAGACGATGAAGCTAGACAAACATGAAGTATCAGCGGTATAGTGATGGCATATTATTGATATAAAAAGGAAGCGAGCAATTAAATGAAAATTGGTAGCAGGTAATGTTCGGTGGGGTGTAACATACAATGTATGGTGAAAGCATTACAAAAAAAAAGATAATGCAAAATTGCATGTTGTAAAACAGCAACTAATCGTAAGACATGAGGTCTTTTTTCTGCCCTATACGCAGTCTTCGGTTTAGAGAATGTAATCAGCTACTAACTGGCTAACTTATTAACTATATACAACATGTTAGGAACACACATCTCTAGATGTTGGTGGAAGGGATTGAGCAATGCAAGAGGAAACATAAAGATGAAAGAACTACAACCCAATGTCAATGCATAAAGTAAAGTCCACAAACAATCTAGGACATAAGGTCTAAACATGATAATAACAAAATAAACAGAAACAAGTGAAAGTATTTTAATAGAGGAAATAACAAATGCCAAAATACAAGTCTTTACACTAGAACAGATAAAGAAATGAGGGGGATATGCAGACTGTCAAAAGAAAATTGCTTTAATGAGGGATTCTGGGAATAGAAACCATGAAGTAAAATAATATATTATCTATGACAGTTGCGCACAAAAATAAAGAAATGTATCAATACAAGTAAAACATAAAGTTACATATGTTATATTGTTAACAAAAAGAATGAAACTGCTTACAGGCTTCATATACGCTGACAAAAAATGGCAAGAATATATAAAATACCTATTTGACGATTCCATAAAAACAAGCCAACAATAGAACGCATGGCGGGTTATTAAATAGTTCAATAAGCAGGTGGAGTAAGATGGATTGTAACATAATAATACATAGATATAGAAGATGGAGAGAATATGTAAATAGAATGTGCAGGTAGAAGTATGAAACAAAACGAGCTGCAAGTCATAACTTCTAAAAGTTCTTGTCAGTGACACTCAAGAGTAAACTTAAACCTGGTAGTTGAGAAAAGTGACCAAATGTGTCTCGTTGACCTTCAACATGGTCAACTACAGATACATACAGTTAAGGACACACACAAAAGTGCATATCTTTAAAGCGGCAATAAATAGATTGTTTATAGGAAGAGATCATAGTAGTATATTCTCAGTAGCTATATATCGACTGATTATACTAATACACAAATGCTACCAGAAACATAGAATCTCTGAGAGGCTAATAGATCAGGGCTGAAATACGAAGATAAAAACACCTAATCTAATTAAAAGTTGAATCATGGGACAGAAGAGCAGACTATTTAAGCTTCCACACAGAAGAAAGCAGAACAGGCACCTTAGATACGCCTTGACGAGATACATCTACAGGAAGCATGTCATATAGCAGAAGTGTTAACATATGTTAGAGGCATATAACGGATACGGAACGTAACTAGTTATTGTACAAAATGGACATATCAAATGTAGTTTAATTATTAAAAGGGAAGACAACTCAGAAAAGAGATGTACATCTGATATGCCCGAAAGTTAAAGGTAAACGTAGAGTGGGGATTTTGTTTCTATGTATAATAGGTATAACTGCAGTTGAAACATCAGAGACTGATTTGATTGCACATTAGAAATCTATGCAATCATTAACGTACTAGTAGCATGACCACAGTCTGTCGCTTTAGCCTATGGTACAACTTCTACTACAAAGAAATTAGACATTTATAGATATATACAGATTTCGAAGATAAAAAGTAACAATTCTCTGGCTAAATATAGTGTGGATAGGATTTGAACGACGTTTTGGCTAAAAAGGCCTTCGGAATGAACAACTAACAACACACATAATGATATGTGTAAGTAAAAAATACATAGACCTGTATAGATAGCTAATAATACCGTATCTAAAACAATGTAATTCAGAACTAGAATGATAAATAAAAGTGAAAATGTATTTCATATGTATTGTGCTTGGCCAGAAATAAAATGAATGAAGGTTAGTCCGTGTAGGATACCCGGTTTTGTTGATCAGCAAATTGGAGGGTCACAACATTGATGGAAAGGTCCTAAAGATATGTGAAGGGATATTGTTACCTCAACTATAGCGTTACCAGCAATAGGCAGGAACCATTGATGCTCAGTCTGAAAAGTGTTCTTTGTTGCAGTTTTCTCAAATTGCAAGTTTGGCTTGCTGCCGAAGCTACAGAGGTTCGCGCTCTATGCACATCGTGAGCTACGTCTTTCATCCAGATCGTGTTTCGATACTCCGATTGCTTACGATGACACATGATATCATATGCATATAAGAACAGTTTAGCTGCGCTCACTTTCGGTGCCGCCCGACTTATGTCTTTTGGTGTGTGCTGTAGCTGGTGTGATGGGGACTGTAGCTGCGTTTCTTTGTTTGGATTTTCAATGTGATGATCTTTAATTCGGATGATTTCACTGGAACAAGTGTTTGAACAATTATAGATTTTAATTCTTGTGCATTGATACCGTGGCTTTCGACTAGCCAAAACTACACCATACGCATCTGAAAAAGTGTACATACAGAACACATATCCAAGAGTGTCCACACCTAGGTCCGTGTGCATACATAAAAGACATACAGAGTACCCGCACGAAGAAAGAGGTAGATGTTTCACAATGGTGTCCATTAAGAACATGTAAAAGGTAAGGTACCTTGTAGTGCGGATGGAAAGGGTATCGCCTTGCACAAAAGTAAGCAACCCAGACACAAGAGATATAGGGGACAACCGAAGTGTCGCACTGTGGTCTAGTAGAGGAGAGCTCTGAATAGCATATGCATAAACTAATGTGCTCATACATACGCAAAAGAGTAGAATATACTAAAGGAAATGAGCAGCTGTATGAAAATTATGTGTATGAGTGCCTCGTGATTTGTGCCTCGTCCAAATGTACTATAAGGCGATTCTCCAAGGGGAACGTGCTGCGGTCGCCGGAATGGCTAAGGACAATACCAGTGATACAGGTGTCGCTTTGCCCTTGTTGTCCGATGAATTGAAATGGAGTGCCAGTATTCTGCTGAACATCCCGAAGGTGTTCACAAAATCTTTTCGCTAAACGTCTCCAATATTCCACAGTATAAGTCACGTGGCATTGTTGGCATATGATGGCACAAATGATATTGTGGGACACACATGTGAAATCGTATTTCATCTCAAACCGTCCGTTAGGGAATAAGACAGAGTGGGTGCAGAGCACATAAGCACAGGTAATGCAGTTACGTCCACAGGGGATCTGTCTCAAGTGTTTAAGGTCGGTGCGAGGCAGACGTCTCCTGACCAGAATGTCTCTAAAATGTGTGTGACTTTTGAAGGCGACCATAGGGAAATCACGCATAAGTAGACGAGTGGTGGGATCAGAGCGGGAAATGTAACGCTAACGGTGAAGTATTCACACAGCAACTAAGATGTGCGGATAATAGGTGAGGATGAGTATAGTTCTCTAAGAGAGGGGAGGGAGGTTAGTTGGAAGAAGTAAGTGCTTCAGATCGAGGAATACAGAGGACTCGATTGAAAGCAGATTGGATGTTTGAATCTTTATGAAGCTTACAGCTAAAGAAGACACAAATAAAGTGAGTCTGTTAGAAGAAATATTTTCATCCTGGCAGATACGACAAAGACACAATAATCATTAAAAAGGAATCACGACATGAAGGTGAATGTGATGAAGTTTAGAGAAAGTAACACTAGGTGTCTGTTGGTTTATAGAAAACGGACGTGTGGAGGCAAGAAGTGCCCAAGAAAACGATAAGGTCCAAAAATGTAACAGTGGAAATGGTCATTATATGCGTGATCGTAATAGTTTTGTGATAGCTGTCGATGTAGTAGATAAACTTGGAGATGTCGTCCTCAGGTAGATCGGTTAATCCGAAGCAGTCATCAATCATCATCATCATCATCATCATCATCATCGAGTGCCGTCTCCGTAAAGAAGGCTGGATACCATGAAGCGCCTTTCTGCTCTGTCTCTTGCTTTGATGGTGCAGGTTGTCATAGGCTGATGTGTCCATCTTTTGATGTTACTCATCCATGTTAGTCTTGGTCTGCCTCTGCCACTTTTACCTTGTATTTTTCCCTCCAGAATATTACTTTTAGTAGGCTGTTGTGACTTTTAACATGTCCCAAAAATCGCATTTGTCTTGTTTGAATTGTGCTTAGTAGTTCTCTTTTCATGTTTAGTTGTTTTAAACTTCGTCGTTTGTTTCCTTTTCCTTACATCCAATTCTACCTATTCTTCTATATATCCACTTTTCAAAGGCTTCAATTCTCTGTTCTGTTTTCTTGTCTAATGTCCATATTTCTGCACCATAAAGGAATATTGAGAAGATGTAGCATTTTGCTATTCTTAGTTTTAGACCTGGTGTTATTTGTTTTAAAGATAGTATGTTCTTCATGAAATTAAACTTACTTTTTTGCCATTCCTATTCTTTTGTTTATTTCAGTTGTACATTTTCCATCACTGGTTATAGTATGTCCAAGGTAGTTGTAGTTCTGAACTGTCTTCATGTCTATTCCTTCAATGTTGATATCCACTTGTGGGTTGTGAGTATTTTATTTGCGTATGATCATAGTTTTAGTCTTTTTGATATTCATATCTAGTCCATATTTTTTGCTTATCATGTTTATTTCATTAAGTAATTGTTGTAGATCTTTAGGATTTTCTGCTAGTAGTACAGTGTCATCAGCATATCTGAGAGTCATCAATATACTAGAGATATTTGATAGGAAATTAATCATGATACGAACTGAGTATTTGGTGTTCAAGGTAACCCAAGAATAACCAGGTGTAGACAGGACACATCTTGGTGCCTATGGCAACACCACAGACTGGGACATAGAAGTCACCATTGAATTCAAAGGTGTTGCGGTTGAGGACAAACTCAGTGAGGAGATTGTTAATCACATGTTTTAATCATTAACAATCAGTCTTAATTTGCTTGCATATGTTATAAGTACAATCTGTATAACTAGCTTCTATTATACAATAACGTGGATTAGAAGTTACTGTTTAAAATGTAATTACGTTTGGGCCAAGGAAAGACAACTAAATAGATATAACATTCATTTCAGAAGACTAGACTTTGTTTCAATTTTTTTTTAACATTTCATCTTACAAGCTTGTTGTATTTGGTAAATTTTAAAAAAATTAAGTGAAAAAAAAATTGCTATTGAAATGCGGTGTCTGAAAATTCACCGTATCAAACATTTAATTAAAACGTAATAATTTGTCTCAGTTAGTAGCATCTTCACCTTTAAATGTTACACACTTTCTAAAATTAAAGCAAAGTTTATATCTTTAGATTATAGAATGTGGCTGTATAATAGGGACACTTACCTCCACTAATGTAAATTGAGCATAACGACTTGACACCCTCGCCTGTTATAATAATTTGATTAATTTTCTCGTTCATGTCAAAGTGGACTTCCAATATAGTGTCATTAAGAGGTGCAGTGATGGCGTTAATATTTATAGATGAAGTGGTACAATAGTCTTTCGTATACTGGAAAGCGAAACTTCTCAGGTGTTCTGTTAGAGTGCAAATAATGTTTAACAACAGTCGGACATTTCAATTTAAATAGTTACCAATGATGCATACATACACAGTTTTATGTACGCCTATTGTTAATACTAAAATGGTAGTATTACTGCAACTATAATCACGCTTCAAATACAAAAACTACATCTCATATTAATACTACAATTATTACAATTCCTGTTGAAAACATTACTTCTAGAAATTGTATCATCAAGTAGCGTTCCTGCTAGCGCAGGTGATCATGTCTCTCCACAACTTTAGATCTCGACAGTTATTTATCATTGATGTTGTTGCCTATCTTCCCAGCCATTCTCTTAAGCTGTCTGATGTCTTTTCTCTTTGCTTCCCTCTATCTATTCGTCCCTCATTTTTTTTCCAGTTGTTACAACATATTCAAGCGGTTCTCTTCACATTACATGGCCAAAAAAGTGATTGTTTCTTCCTTATATTGGAAATTAGCTCTCTTTTTGTTTTGGCCTGTTTCAGAACGTTTTCTTTACTTTTCTAAGCTGTCAATGGTATTCTCAATATTCGTCTGTAAAACCATTTTTCTACAGACTGCAGTGATTTTCTTATCTGTTGTCCAGTTAAATGAATTAACAGGAAAAAAAGAAGTCAAAGTTTCAGGATGTGTGAAATCAAAGGAAGGAAATATAATAATGGGACAGGAGAAGACAATGGAAAGATGGACAGAATATATCAGTCAACTCTATGGTGATGAAAGAATGAATTAAACAGTTCAAATGAAGAAGCAGGACCACCAATAATGCAGAGTGAAGCATGGAACGCAATTCAACACATGAAAAGAGGCAAAGCTCCAGGTCCTGACAATATAACAATCGAAGAGATAAATGCATTAGCAGAGTTGGGAGTACAAGTCATAACAAAATTACTCAATGACATATATAACACTGGACACATACCCGAAGATCTACTAAAATGTATCTTTGTACCATACCGAAGAAGTCACGCGCCACTGATTGTGAAGACCATCGCACTACTAGTCTCATGAGCCATATGACTAAAATATTACTAAGAATAATCATGAGACGTGTAAGGAACAAAATAAAACCAGAAATAAGTGAGGAACAATGTGGATTTGTGGAAGGAAAGGGTACCAATAATGCAATATACATCTTAAGGACATTGATAGAAAGATCTATAGAGGTAAAGAAAGATCTATATATGTGCTTTATAGACTAAACGAAAGCATTTGACAAAGTAAAGCATGGGGAAATAACAAATATGCTGGAGAAATTAAACATTGATGGCAAGGATCTGCGAATCATAAAAAAACATGTACTGGCTACAAGCAGCTGTACGAATTAACAACCAAACATGACAATTCCAATATATAAAACAAGGAGTCAGACAAGGCTGTGTTCTGTCACCGGATTAGTTTTCACTCAACAGCGAATATATTATGAGATCAATAGTAGACAAAAAAGGAATTGAAGTCAACGGTCACAACATAAATAATTTGCGATATGCGGATGACACAGTCTTAATAGCAGAGACATAGAACGAACTACAAGAAACAATAGACATAATACTAGAAGAAAGCAACAAGAAAGTAAGAAAACAGAATTAATGGTTATATCGAAGAAACAATCATCACCATCATGCAACATAAAAATAAACGAGACAAAACTAAAACAAGTACGTCGTTTCAAATACTTGGGCACAATAATTACATCAGATGGGAGAAGCATCACAGAAATAAAAAGCAGAATAGCTCAGGCCAAAATAGCATTTCAGAAAATGAAAAATATCTTATGCAACAAATCTATGTCAATAAAAATGAGAAAGAGAATTCATCGTTGCTATATAGAACCAATTCTGACCTATGGAAGCGAATCATGTACAGTAGACAAACAAATGAAAAGACGGTTAGAGGCCACAGAGATGGGATTTCTCAGAAGAATGTTGAAAGTTCCCTGGACAGATAAAAAGACCAATTAGGAAGTTCTCAAAGAGGCCAACACAAAAAGGGAGCTCTTAAAAAAAACATAAGATAGAAGCAATCAACATTTTTCGGGCACATCATAAGTAGAGGAAAGTTGGAATACTTGGTTACAACTGGCAAAATAAAAGGAAAGAGAGATCGCGGACGACAAAGAGAAAAAATACTGGATAGCTTGGTGTCATGGGATGGAAAACAGTCAACAACAGAACTGATACGATGCACTGTAGATAGAAGATTGTGGAGGGACATGATCGCCTACGCCAACCGGCAGGGTACATGATGATGATGATACTGGGAGTAAACATCAATAATAAAATATAACAAGGAGAACTCTACACCCATTGATATAAAAGGAGGAGTAAGACAGTAATGCATCCTATCACCAAGCTTGTTCAATCTATACACTGAGCAAATCTTTAAATACATCATAGAGATGCCATACCTACAAATTAATGGAAAGATAATCAATAACCGAAGATATGCTGACGATACTGTACTACTAGCAGAAAATCATAAAGATACACAACAATTACTTAATGAAATACGCACTACAAGCAAAACAATATGGACTAGTTATGAATATCAAAAAGACAAAAACTATGATCGTAGACAAAGAAAATACTGCAGGAATAGACCTGGGGACAGTTCAGAACTACAAATACCTTTGGCATACTATAACCAGTGATGGAAAATGTACAAATGAAATAAACAAAAAAATAGGATTGACAAAAAGTAATTTTAATGTCACGAAGAACATACTAACATCAAAACAAATAACACCAGGGCTGAAATTAAGAATAGCAAAATGTTACATCTTCTCAATATTCCTATATGGTGCAGAAGCATGGATATTAGACAAGAAAACAGAACAGAGAATTGAATCCTTTGAAAAGTGGATATATAGAAGAATAGGTAGAATTGGATGTAAGGAAAAGGAAACAAACGACGAAGTTTAAAACAACTAAACATGAAAAGAGAACTACTAAGCACAATTCAAACAAGACAAATGCGATTTTTGGGACATGTTAAAAGTCACAACAGCCTACTAAAAGTAATTCTGGAGGGAAAAATACAAGGTAAAAGAGGCAGAGGCAGACCAAAACTAACGTGGACGATTAACATCCAGGATGGACATATCAGCCTATGATAACCTGCACTATCAAAGCAAGAGACAGAGCAGAATGGCGCTCCATGGTAGCCAACCTTCGTTGCGGAGACGGCACTCGATGATGATGATGATGATGATGATATATATATATATATATATATATTCCCACCCCAATTTAATCATTACTGTATGTTAGTATTGTATTGTTTTTATTGTTATTCTCTTTATTTTCCTGCTATTCTATTATATCCTGTTTCCGTTCTCTTTTCGTCAGAAATCATGTCGTCTTTCGACAACTATAAGAGGAAAAAAGAATTAAAACCGCCGTGACTGACCCATTGTTGACTCCGTAATGTAAACTCGTTACAAGGTAGCAAGCTGCAAATGACCTTAGTTCATTCTAGGGAATTTTGACCTGAAAGAATGTTAATGTTCACCTAAACGTTCAAGGGGTTAGATGTGAGTACATGGATCTCAAGTTGAAGTTTAACAAGAAATACAAATCAGTCACTTCATACGAGAGGAAGACACAGATATAAGGTTTACTCTGAAAGTAACAGATGTTAACCTAGCCGATCGAACTCTGAGACAGTCCAGGTCTTGGTTCTGAAATCTGCCACAATGTGTGGACAAAGAAAAGCAGGAAGTCTTGTTACTTTTCTTTTAAAATATAGGAGTATTAAGTTAGAGGGTATAACTAGAGAAATGAAGATAGACACTGGGAGACACATAGATAGGCACATGATAACTAAAACGAGATTTAGCTACGGAAGACAGACAGAGAGATACAGACAGAGCTATGAAAGTTAGTTAGAACTCAGTTAGTCATAGGAGAAAGTTAAAAACAGAAGAAACAGTCGAGATAGAGCTGGATAGAGAGAGCTAAACAACTCAGTGTCAGTGTATGGCGATAGAGTAGTGAATCAGTGAGTAGACATCAGATTATCTACTATACGAATAGCAGAGGTACAGAGGTTGAAGTACTTCAGCGGCCGAAACTATTGACATATTGAACAATTATTTAGAGAAATCTGATGAGTTGTTATAGCTTGATATTATATACCGTTGTATAATAAATGATCACTGACTTTAATGCATCAGAGTTTGTTCAGCCTTCAAGTTGTATTGTTTTGTCTTATGCCAAGTAAAGATATGAATGCGGAATAATTTTGCTGTATTTCATTATCCATCTTCTAAATTTTCCAGAATAATGTCTGTCATCCATTTTTTAACGTACTTTTCTTCATTTTCTTTTCTTTTTTGCATTACCATTTTGTTGTAATTATTTTTTCATCTTGCTTTTCTCTTCCGTACTGCTCACTCCCCCTTCTTCTACCAGCTTTTAATATTTGTTATTTACTTGTAGTGTATACGTATCTTTAACATCTTTTTGATTTAAAGCTGTTATGTCAAGTGGCTGGTATTGATTTAGTCTCATGCTCGTTTCCTTTCTATTCATTGTTTCACCTCCCTGCTTCTTTTAAACGTATATGTACGTTCCTACCGCTTATTTTGATTTTCTATCTTTTACGGCTTCTCTCAATATTGATAATGTGACCTAAATATTTTCCCACTGGTCCGTTCTGTGTCTGCTGATGTCCCCCTTCTATCCCCTGTTTCTTGATGTTGCCTTGATGCAGCTCTCAGATACTATTTCTTGATGTTGCCTTGATGCAGCTCTCAGATACTATTTCTTGATGTTGCCTTGATGCAGCTCTCAGATACTATTTATTTGCCTTCTGAAACTATCAACGTCCTGTCCTACTTGACCTATTTCTACTTCGTCTGGTCGTGTGTTTCTAATCCATGTCTGTCCATGTCAGACAGGGCAATCACTCCCTCTCTTTTACATCATGTAATCAATACTTATGTCTACAAGCCTACCCTGTTACAAAGATACTGGCCTCAGTGCATGAGCTGAAACGGACAGTGACTCATAGCTGACTGCTTGTATCAGAATCAGTGACTAAAACTTTTCTCAAGATAAAACTGTCCAGTAGCCGCTTTAGAAATATATCCAGCTGTAGCTGAACAAATTAAATAAATAAGCAAGAACTACTGAATGGAAATAAACATAAAGCGGTATAAAGCGGCTAAACTGATAGAGAGATTAAACAAATTCCAAGAACTACTGAACTGGAGTACCGAGACAAAATGCACACGTATATAAGTCACCATACGGTCGTATACCCTTTGCAGAACTTGGTATTCATCATAGGCAGTCTATGTCAATTAGTACATGCTTTTATAAGCTCTACCATTGTGGTATACTCATTATAGCAGCACATAAAGTGTCAACATTAGACTTTACTTATATGTTCACTTACTGGGATCATTGACATGTACACGGAACCATGTAATAATGCAGGGAACCGTCCATTGTACAGATACTCTGTTGGTGTTATAGTCAAGGCAGGTTTTATCATCGCCATCAGTTATGATATCCATTGCGTTGTCTAATTTAATAGCAGTGTCACTAGTGGCTAGGTCAACTGTATAATTAATACATCGAGATTGTATGCTTTGTGTGTATGTGAGTATTTATATGTGTACAGGTGTATGCATGTTTTCATAATTTAAAAATGATATATCAGTTTATTAATATACTCGAATAAACGGTACAACGTACAGTATATGCAATTTAACTGTCTTCTTTTCATTGTCACATTACATATATGATTGTATTTTTCCATTAAGATTAAATGTCCCTAAAGAAGATAACATTTTTAAACAAAATATCTAATGAATGAATGTTGTAAAGGCGTAAAAAGCATCCGTGTATTGTAAACGAACAGTGTCGATCTTTTCCTACAAAAACAGCTTTTAATACCTTTAATTTATTATTACAATGTAGAGCAGGTCAAAAAGAAGCAAATCATGGATGGGTCAGGCAGTAGATATTGTTCAGCTGGTGTGCTTGATCGTGTACTTGGTACCCGGGAGACAATGGGTACGAGTGGTTTTAGAGTGACATGCGTCACGTGGTCATCACACTAGTTGGAGAATGTTGACAACAAAACCCATTGGTTGTTGAGACATAATTCCTGGATTTGATTTTCTGGAACTTTTATAAGATTGACAAAGACTTTACCACAGATTGGAGTGTTTTTCTTCACGTTAGTAGCTCGTGGAGTAGCGGGGCTCGTGTTTGAGGTAGAGCTACAAAGGAATATACTGGTGCTTTCGATCTGACCACAGATGGTTTGACAAAGGAAATTTGGCTGTCACTAAATCATGGACATAGCTTGAGACACAGATGTATACAAATGTGTGTTTTTCCAGTGACTCAATGATCATGCTAACAAAGATCGAATAGGAATGGTAAAAAAATAAGTATAATGTCATATGTACTAACATTAAAACAAACAACACTTTGTTTAAAACTAAGAATAGCACTTTTTTATGTCTGTTTAGAATATTCCAGTTGTGCAAAAAACATGGGCATTAGACAAGAAAAAAGAACAGAAAATCCTTTGAAATGTGGATTTATATAAGAATAGATAGAATTGGATGAAAAGAAAAGAAAACAAATGATGAAGTCTTAAAACAACTAAAAATTAGAAGCGAACTACAAAACACCATTAGAACAAAGAAAATGAAATTGTTGGGGCATGTTAAAAGACACAACAACCTTATATAAGTAATATTCAAAGGGTAAATACAAGGTAACAGAGTCAAAGGCAGACTAAAAATAATATTGACGAGTAACAACAAATGATGGACAGGTCAACCTATGACAAGGTGCACCATCAAAGCAAGAGACAAAGCAGAATGGCGTTCCATGGTAGCCAACCGTCGATGCGGAGACGTCACTCAATGAATGTATGCTGCCACTATTCACACAACGCCTGTCATTTATTATAATTTCAACAAAGAAAATTGCGAGCTGTTTGTAAATGTTATTTTATGGCACACCAGGTAATGTTCTCTAGTAATTGAAACACCTTGTTTAATATATATATATATATATATATATATATATATATATATATATATATATATTTTTACATTATTTGTTTTTCTTAATCAACTAATAGTACACATTTTCTTCTATTCTTAAAGTTTAATCACAGACATCATTTGATATTGAAAACAAATTTCGACACAATACACAATTTATCACGTTTCGTATCCTTCATATTTTAATTGAAAAGATGTTGACCAATGGTAACAATTCAGGTGCCAGGGTTTTGACTTTTGACCTATCGTTTTAATTTCTCTATCACGTCTTTTAGTAGTAGAACAGAATATATGTCAAGGGGGAGGACATACGAGGGTGGTAGAACGAGATAGGCAAAAAAGGCTTGGTGAGAAAGAGAAAGACACGAGAAAAAAGAAGCAGGGATTAAAGTAGTGAGTGGGTTTTAAAGTCACAACGGTGAGGGCTAAGTGTAAAGTTAGCTGAGTGGCAGTGTTCCCTAGCGTTTGACTTTTCGTTGCAAGGCGCTGTGCCAATGAGTACCGGTTCAATCCTTCTTTGGTCCATATTTATTTATGTTGTTGATTATTTGTCATTTTTTCCGAGTGTTGTAAACATACCTCTTCCTCTGAATTGATTCGTTAAGTGTAAAGTTAGGGAGTAAAACCGAGCCTTTGAAGTCAACGTTGAAGTCTGATTAATGCAAAATGCAGGGAAAGAGAGATCAGATTGTTGAAGACAAATACAAATATAATAGATAGCTTTGTTTCGTAGCACAGAAAACAATCAACAACATAACTGATACAATGCATTGAGGTCAGAATATTGTGCGTGAACATATTGCCTTCGTCAGCCGGCATACCATACGATGATAAAGGTGCTTAACAAAGACATAGATTCTTTAAAATACATTAAAGTGTTGTTTCTGGTATCATGATCATTGTAGCGAGGTGCATATACTAAACATTTCTTAGACATGTGTGTGTGTGTGTATTTGGATCAAATAATTATGTGTGGTAACACATTCTGGGAACTTACCATATTGACAAGCTGGTCCAAACCATCCTCTCTGACACTTAGCCTTCCCAATACATTCACCAGTGAAGAGATCACAAGTGCCGTCCGTGCAGTGACACTTGAACTGACAGTCTAAGCCGAACCATTCCTTCTCACACCCTAAATAGCACAAATTATTAGATTCATTTTGTGTCGGTTCCAAGACTTTAGATTGTTGATGTTTACTTTTGAGTGACAGACAAAGATATGTAGAGTTCGCCATCGTAGGGCCCGCAGTCTCCAATGATCGTTTAGTATAAGTTTAAATTTACGAACCAACAATTTCAACATTTCAATTTTATTACAGAAAACAAACATTTATTCCTGTTTCTTGTTGTGTGTTTGTGTTTTTGTCCAGCGAGTTATCGTTATTGCAGAAGTGGCATTCTCATATCACCGTTACCGCCCTTTCTAACGAACTGCGAAATGTATCCACACCGATCGTTCCTGTGATTGCTGTGAGTTATTCGTTTCTTCCGCTCAATGACGATTGCCAGGCCATGGATGTTTAACATTGTTCCGTTGCTGTAGTTCGTGTATTCAGAACATTATCTGATTTGACCAATTCTTGTCTCCTATAAGAGGAGAACGTCAACGTCATACACTAAGCGTTTAAATAATGGACACTGAGGGCACTGTCACAGTTCTAGTACCCTCTGTTTTAGCAGGAAAGGTGTTAGTACCGTCCAATACACATGCGCAAACATCCAGTCGAATGGCCATGGAGTGAGTGGGACCAGCAGCTATTATTTCTCTTATGCGAGCCACAACCTCAGTCTCTTCTTATTTCGAAAAACAGAGGTAATGACCTTGACCTCACTATCGGGTCCAGCAGCACATAAGAAATCAAACCAGATTATGACATCAGAAGACTCCCTTGGTGAGCACAGCTACACCTCCAGAAACATGTTCCTGCTAAAGCACACACAAAACAACACATATCTAACCTCTGAAATATACTCGAACTACTGCTCCACAGAGTGAACGTAGAACTGTTATCGGCCGTTATTGAACGAAAACCCAAAATTATCTTTAACCATCGATGATCATTTTAGAGCAGTTTTGTCTTTGCATGATGTGTTTACCAGTAGAGATCGCGATCATGATTTATCTATACATTATTAACTATGTTATAACATTCGGTAACGTTGATCGCGACACACATAACAAATATATGTTTACGTGATTGCGATGCTGACACTGTTTCATTACTCGCTTCTTAACAATCTTCTAAATATGTAAAGTAAAAGATGTTAATGTTTGAGTTGAACTAAGAGAGCAAGTTGATGAATCGTTAGTTTGTTGGGCTCCAAACTCGGAGGTTCGAATCCTGGTAGTATATAAATGTGTTTTCTGTCGGGGGTGAAATACTCACAAGACCTGAACACCTCGTGGCGACAGTAGTGGACAAGCGGCGTTTTATTTTCTAGTCCTATAATCTAGCCACCCCCCCACCTCCCCCCCCACCAGTCACTAACCAGCAGACCTCAAATGCCTTAAATATAGTTGGTTTTTTTAACACAACATCTAAAATAGTCTGACCCATGTCTTGTGGCTAATTATGTTCAAATCAATCGACATCTTCATTAATAAATCAGAAAAACAGTGCAGGTTTTACAGTTTCATTAATCAGCCAGAAAACACCGCATGTTGTACATTTTCGTTAATCAGCCAGGAAACACCGCAGGTTTTACAGTTTTGTTATTCAGCCAGAAAACAGCGCATGTTTTACAGTTTCGTTAATCAGCCAGAAAACAGCGCATGTTTTACAGTTTAGTTAATCAGCCAGAAAACACCGCCGGTGTAAGACATAAAACAACGGGGAAAAAACACAAATAAAGACCCGGTGTCCTCAATAAAAGGTTGAAACTTATGTCCCTTTCGAAAAAAAAAAAAAATGAAAGAGTTTCCTTATTTTATCATGTATTATGTAGAAGACTTCATGGAAAGAGATCAAAGTGTTAACTGTTTTCTGTGATATTATGAACATTTGTGAGTGCGACTCCTAATCTCTAGATGAGAGCACATTTATTTTTAAACTAACATTAACCATTTTATCACAATAAACTTTGTATTTGAAATTCACAAACAACTTCTCAAACTGCATCTGAAAATAGACCAGCAAAAAGGTATTGACATATTTAACGCCATGAATAGTGCAGTTGTTGAGCTTCAAGCTAAAGCAATGGTTCATTATACAACTGGATTAATATGACTTGTTAATGAGAAAGCAATCAATTGCTTGTTCTTAAACTTCCATTAAATTATCAATCAGAAGAGGCATCATCATCATTTACCCTGCCGGTTGGCGTAGGCGATCATGTCCCTCCACAATCTTCTATCTACAGTGCATCGTATCAGTTCTGTTGTTGACTGTTTTCCATGCCATGACACCAAGCTATCCAGTATTTTCTCTCTTTGTCGTCCGCGATCTCTCTTTCCTTTTATTTTGCCAGTTGTAACCAAGTATTCCAACTTTCCTCTTCTCATGATGTGCCCAAAAAATGTTGATTGCTTCTTTCTGATGTTTTTTAAGAGCTCCCTTTTTGTGTTGGCCTCTTTGAGAACTTCCTCATAGGTCTGTTTAGCTGTCCAGGGAACTTTCAACATTCTTCTGAGAAATCCCATCTCTGTGGCCTCTAACCGTCTTTTCATTTGTTTGTCTACTGTCCATGATTCGCTAGAAGAGGCAATTACATAAAAAAATAATAAACATACATTACACTATGACAAGAGTTATGAATAATGGAATTATGGAGTTAGAACAATAAAGACCATCATCATCATCATCATCATCATCATCATCATCATCATCATCATGTGCCCTACCGGTTGGCGATCATGTCCTTCCACAATCTTCTATCTACAGCGCATCGTATCAGTTCTGTTATAGATGGTTTTCCATGCCATGATACCAAGCTATCCAGTATTTTCTCTCTTTGTCTTCCGCGATCTCTCTTTCTTTTTATTTTGCCAGTTGATTTTTATAAAGACTATAGGCATTGCAAATCTTTTGCATTCTTTGAAACTCTCCATGCTAAATATGGTGACATTTCATGATATTGTGAAGTGGGATGATAGCTTGTCTGCAACACATTTTAGAGAAACTTAAAGTAGACAATGAACTGTGTCATGTGATTTAATACTACAGTGTATCGTGCCTGTAACCTTGTGGGTGACCTTCGAATTAATTATATTTTCTTACTCCAATGGAAAGATTTCCTTTCTTTGAGTTACGTTATTGTGGAAACATTATAAGAGAGCTTCGTTTTAAATTTATTTCAATATCATAGCGATATCGTGTTATCTGTTGTTATAGAGTCTCTAAAATGTGTGGGAGTTTAAGATGAGGGGCTGGATGGAGCATATATCAGTTATTGTTATTGTTATTGGTTATAGAAGGCCTCGGTATCACAGCAAACGAATTAAAATCCATAATTGCTTCCAAGTCCGGCTTGTTGCAGGAGCTACTGAGTTAAGTTCTCTGTGCACACCGTGAGCTGTGTGTCTCATCCGTTTTGATCATGCTTCGATATCCCGCTTGTTTACGATGAATGATGATATCGTATGACGGGGAACAGTTGGCTGTGTTCACTTTCTGCGCGGTTTCGCCTTATGTCTTTTGGCGTGTGCTGAGACTGCTACGATGGGGACTACAGTTACCTTTCTTTGTTTGGGAGATGAGTTAGTAATTCGGATGATTCCACTGGCACGGGCGGTTGAGCAATTATGGATTTTAATTCGTTTGCTGTGATACCGAGGTCTTCCATAACCAATAACCAATATATCAGTGTTATGCGTTATTAATGTTGTCACTTTGATACACACTCTAGTTTTTATTGATCATACTGTCTTTATTATATTCTTGGACTAATTATTTTAAGATGTATTTATATATGTATGTATGAAAGAAGAATTAGAACATAAAGGGAGAAATAAGTATGTGGAGTCCGCGTTTGATTTGAATTTGTGTATAGAATATGCATTTGTTTAGTCTGGGATATAGATTGATGTGCAGAATGCGTATTTGTTGAGTCTTGGTTATAGATTGATGTGCAGAATGCGTATTTGTTGAGCCTTGGTTATAAATTGATGTGCAGAATGCGTATTTGTTGAGCCTTGGTTATAGATTGATGTGCAGAATGCGCATTTGTTGAGTCTTGGTTATAGATTGATGTGCAGAATGCGCATTTGTTGAGCCTTGGTTATAGATTGATATGCAGAATGCGTATTTGTTGAGCCTGGGTTATAGATTGATGTGCAGAATGCGTATTTGTTGAGCCTTGGTTATAGATTGATGTGCAGAATGTAAGGATGAATTGTGTTTGGAATCTGCGTAATTAGTAAATGTGTGAGGTCTGAGCTAGTGAAATGTGTTTAACTATATATATATATTTGAACATGAATAGTAAATGGTAATACTACTCAGCCCTAGCTAACTTCTATGTAAACTTGGATACTTCAGTTAGTCAGACAGTTGGTTTATTTTTGTTTTGACAGATTTGATACTCATGTTCACAAATAACGCAGCCAATGACAGGATGTACAGAATACATTTTTACTGACTTCTCTGTTGACATCCTTCTCCTGAGAAACCTTCAGCGCAGCCAGAAGTACATCCACCGGTACTAGAAAAACACTTCTCTTCTTTGTTTACACAGTGGCATTCCAATTCACACTCTCGACCAAATTTCCCAGGCGGACATAACGTGTCTGTGGATATACGATAATGGTGGGGTTATAAACACAAACTCCAGCGCGTACTTTACAATTGTCTTCTAATACCGTTTACGATAAGTTAAACTTATTAATAAATGTCAAAGTCAATCTTAATTTGATGAAAGCATGTTATATATAGAGATATTATTACAAATTAATGTTTAGTGTCAGTCCCGTGACCAAACAATATAACACTGCAATAGTTCAAAATATAAGTTTCTTATGACTGAGTGGTTGATGAATAAGTACTTGCATGACTATGGGTGGTTGATGAATAAGTACTTGCATGACTATGGGTGGGTGATGAATAAGTACTTTCATGACTATGGGCTTTTCATCGAAGATATAGACACCATGTAATCGATACATCAAGAACATATGTATCGATGAATACTGTAAACATTCTAGAGTTGGAAGGTAGAATGACAACAAAATAGTACCAAACAGCTAAATTAGTAGAGCGAGTTGATAAACTAGGACGTTTCGGCAAAGACCTTCATCATGTACAGAACAACAAATATAGGCAAGTAATAAATGTAAATGGTAGAACTCTGATCTGTATATGACGGAATAGGAACAAAGGCCATATTTACGTGCCCTTATATTTGCACTTATATTCCATTTGCGTTTTAAAGTTTAGGAGTGGCAGGGAAACAACAAACAGAAATGAATGAAGACCCTACTCCAAATGAAAGTGATGTCTCAGAGACAGACGTATTGGTCTAAATAGTTAATAGAAGTTAATGAGCTAAGGAAAGCAGTAAGAAGTGACTTCATGAAGAAGTTAGTTATAAACTACAACACAACAATAATTATGTTCATTTAATATCTTTGAAAGTCAAAGAACAGGGAATGATACATTGTGGGACGAGTGTTGAAGAAGAAAATCTAACACATTAATGGTATTGCACTAATTAAACAAGCACGATCACTTGAAATAAGAAGAAATGTTCTATTAAATGTTAACTCATTAACCTAGTCGTGTGCTTGCAATAGTTTTGAATAGCTAATCAGAAATAAGAGAATATGGATCAAGGTTAATTATGGCCAGCGTTATAAAGGGTGTGGTGGGGGCATATGAAGATGAGTTTATGAAGCCAGGAGAGTTGTGGTCAAACATATTCCAGAACCACAGAATTCAACAAAGGTATTCATCCAGATCTAGCTGGTTTGCTAACGTAATGATCTCATTATATAATTTGATTTTACTAATGATTCACTGACACACAGCATGAGCATGCGAGGGATAGTACCTGATGACAAGAGCTGTGACAGTGTGTAAAAGAGCGTGATTAATTCACAACACAGAAACTGTAACTGTTATGAGCAACACTTGTTTTCCACACTTTATATAATGGCTCAAGTGGTCTTCTAGTACACAAGTGTATTCATACAGTTCTTTAGTTACACAAATCTTAACACATCTGAATACGTTTCTTGGTTGTAAAATTTAAAGTTAGGCTTTGCACACGATGTTGACTTTGACCGTCTAAACATCCATCATACTATATCGTTAGTGGAAATTCTGTATATGCGTCTAGTCTACCGACGGTATTATATGACACTCTCCACACAACTACGTTTACTTGCTTAGCATAAAATCACACACACACACACACACACACACATACACAAAATAATAGGGTTCAGTGCATAACTTGTAACTGTACATTTTTTTCATTCCTCACTTTTCCAAAGGAGTAACTCAATCTGCATCTCCTTTAAATCTTTATAAGACCGAAGCCCCAAGAACTATAGAAAAAAGAAACAAATAAAACAAAACTAAAACAAGTTCAAATAAAGGGCACAATTAATATATTCATCAATACAGAATACATACCACCATATACTTCAAGCTCACAGATAGTTAGAATACTATATTGTGTTCTCTGTCTGGATTGGTAGCCTCTATATAAATCTTGCTTACGCCCCATAGCATTTCAACTGGTTCCAGTGTGTATATTGCTTGGTCAGTTAAACTAGTGTCTCGATATGTAACCAGTTCTTTACCGTCTCTACTAAATGCTTTTAGTATAAATCCCCTAAGCCGATGGAGAAAGATACCTGTTGAACATAATGAAACAATTGTAGATTATGTCAAACAATGACAGATAGAAAGGTAGAGAATAAGGAAAGAAAGACAGAAAGAAAGAAAGAAAGAAAGAAAGAAAGAAAGAAAGAAAGAAAGAAAGAAAGAAAGAAAGAAAGAAAGAAAGAAAGAAAGAAAAAAAAATAATTCTCTTGTGAGTTTTTTGTCACCACACAATGACGTATTCAATATATTTCTCCATTTCTCTATAATTTTGCATCTTTCATGATTTTCCTCGAAAGTTTTCTCTTTTAAGTCTCTGATAATGTTGACTCAAAATTTACACAACGTTGTACAACACAAAAGTCATCATTATCATGATCGAATGCCGTCTCCGCATTAAAGGTTGACTACCATGGAGCGCCATTCCACTTTGTCTCTTGCTTCGATGGTGCAGATTGTCGTAAGCTGTGGTGTCCATCTTTTGATGTTACTCGTCCATATTAGTCTTGGTCTGCCTCTGCCTATTTTACCTTGTATTTCCCCTTCTAATAATACATTTAGTTGGCTGCTGTGTCTTTTAACATGCCCCAAAAAATTGCATTTGTCTTGTTCTAATTGTGTTTCGTAGTTCTTTTTTCATTTTTAGTTGTTTTAAAACTTCATCACTTTGACACAAAAGACAAAGTAAGGATAACTGAGAGTTGTGTACCTTGGGTGATTCTATTTTGTTTGAATTGTAAATAGGATGTAACACATGCACTTTGATATGTAAACAAACACAATACGTGTTTCTACCTTACCAGTGTAGTCCAGATGAATGAATTAAAAACGTATAAATTATGAAAAATACATAGACAATGATTTATAAGTAAAATAAGCATTTAGTTATTATTTACAGATTTAGATTGGATTGGTTTTTGAATTCATTCAATTAATTTCCATCTGGGTGTGTTGAGCTAATTGAATTGGAACGTTATAAATGAAAAAAAAGGGCTAAACACATCTCATGTAATTTGTGTATTATATATTTCTATTGTGAGTTTTATTTCTAAAAGCCGTTATAAACTTTTAAACGACAAATGACACGCGTTGAAGATGATTATCTAGGCGTTGTTTATATTATTCTTATTTTATTAATTGCTGTAGACATTGAGACCTTCCCTTTATCAATAAGCGAAGGAAACGCCCACTCCTGGTTGCTGGAATTGCAACTGTTTTCAAATTACACAGCCTGAACAGTTGAAAATCTACGTGAATCAGCGATATTACAACCATGAAATGTTTTACAAGAAGGGTTGAAATCAGAATCAGCCGTTGACAATTTTAATGACATAAGCTACAAATATTATTTTAACCAAACATGAAACTGTCACATTTGATGATTCAATTTTTACTCGAAAATTACCTTCAGTGAACTATAAACTATAAATTGGATAAAAACTAGAAATACGGCAACTTCAATAAAACAAACTAACCGGTCTTTTGGAAATATGCTTTGTGAAATGGTGGTCTCCACACGAGACGCTGTGTCCACTATGGATACACCAGTGGCGTATTCTCTATTTTGCCGCAGCTACCGCCGGTAGCCGTGAACATATTAAGGAATTACAAAAGAAAATATTTTATTTTTAAAAATAATTGTATTACAAATGTTCTAATATTTTATTACACATTTCTTTAGCTAATATGATTTATTTTCTCTGCTTTGCATTTATTAAAGCAAGGTTTTCCTCTGGCCACTATAACGTTTATTAATGAAACCGAAACTACTCTACATTGATACCTATAGTAGCAAGCATACATTTTTCCTCTATCAGGACCTAGCATTAACGACCTTGACATTCAAAAATGGGAGTCAAAATAATATAGCGGGAGCTACCGCTAGAGGAATGCGGTTTCATTGGTTATTTTTAGCTCAAGTCAAATAAAAGTGAATGTTAATCTATGTATGATTACCGAAACTTCCTTAGCTATTTATAACTACGTTATGCGCATCAGCATCTGTAGAAAGGACGTTTTATGCGCTCAAGAGAATCACATTTTATTGTCGCTCAACTCAGACACAAAAACGCTTTTCTGGTTTGGCATTAATGTCGTTTGAGAAATCATTCCCTCAGAAACTTAGAAACCAGCCCAATAGTACTTTCAAGGACAAAGTCATCAAGATATTTATGTCCCCAAAAAACGGATATAATTAACATATAAATAAGTAAGTAATTTAAAATGTAGTGATGCCATTAGAAAATGTGACTTTATGTTAGCCTACTGAATATAATGCATGTTTTTATTTATTATGTTGTCGGTAGCCCAGGCCCCAAAATCAGTATACGCCGCTGGGATACACAGATGTAGATGAACAGATTGGTAATATGTGTAGACCATGTAATCAAGATACATGAGCATTAATAAGAGTTGTACACCGTTGAATGGAGAAGACGTCGGAAGAGAGAAAAACTAAGGATTATGCAGTGAAGGACAACAAAGATGTAGAAATAAAATGTAGGCACACACAAGGGGAACAATTCACAGGGTAGCAGTTGAGGTTACGAATTGGATGAACTTTGTTCTGCGACTCTGGCCCAAGAAAAATAAATGTGATGAGCTCAATCAATTTTTTAAATGCGTTTTTTTTCATCTTTCGGTATCCTGTAGGATGATTGTGGTCTGGATGTTAGCTCGTGTTACATTTCTAAGAAGAGAACAGAAGTGACGTAGTTGAATACACTGACACTTACAGTGAAAAGTGTGAACCAGAAAATTAGTACACAACTTGTTATGATAAAAGTACTTACCGGCATGCTCATCTCTGTTGTAGATAACAATTCTATCTACTGAAACTAGGTTTGAGAAGGTGAGGTTCAAGTGGGGTATAATTGAGTGAGTGTCGTCTGTGTGAGTACAACTGCCAGGTAAATAAATACCATTGGTATTACCATCTACAGCTTTCCAAGAAGCTGATACATCATACAGGCCAAGAGTGCTCGACTGACGGGTAGCTTCTTTCAGTGCCACATTCCGACCTAAGGAATGCGAAGAGATTTACCATTCACTATGTTGTCTATTTGTATTATTAAGGCTTGTATTATAATAATAATAAGACGATAATTTATGGAATCCATTTAATTATTTCAATTTTAAGTGTATACAAAATGCAATATTCCGTTACCAGAAGCAAAACAAATAAACATTTCAATAAATATAAACAGCAAAGGAGCACACATGTTTTAGGAAATACACAATTCTTAAATTACATAAATAATAAATTTAATACTTAATTGTGGTATGCAATGGAAATTGTAATTACATTAAATTAGAGGGAGGTGATGATATCACGTATGGACGGTGAAGAGAACGAGAAGGTTGGATTTTTGAAGTTTAGTCCCCTCCCTCGAACAAAAGAAATAATTGTTCTTCGGGTGTTCTCTCTCTCTCTCTCTCTCTCTCTCTCTCTCTCTCTCTTCTGTCTCTCAGCATTTCCGGTTGAGGATTCTGGTTCACCTTCATCTTTTCTATGGAGAAGAAACTTTTCTATGGAAAAAGAAAATCCTACAGACCTACAGTAACTGCTTAATGTGATAAACACAACAAGCAAAAAATATGGACTAGATATGAATATCAAAAAGACTAAAACTATGATCATAAACAAAAAAAATTCTCAAGACCTACAAATAAACATCACAGTTGAAGGAATACATCTGAAGACAGTCCAGAGCTATACCCACCTTGGACATACTATAACAAATGATGGAAAATGTAAAATTGAAATAAACAAAAGAATAGGTATGGCAAAAAGTAATTGTAATGCAATTAAAAATATACTAACAATAAAAGAAATAGCAGCAGGGCTGAAACTAAGAATACCAAAATGTTACATCTTCTCAATGTTCCTGTGTGGTGCAGAAACATGAATATTAGACAAGAAAACGAAACTGAAAATTGAAATGTAGATTCATAGAAGAATAGGTAGAATTGGATTGAAAGAAAAGAAAACAAACGATGAAGTTTTAAAACAACTAAAAAAGAGAACTACTAAACACAATTAAGACAAAAGAAATGAAATTTTTGGGACACGTTAAAAGACACAACAGCCTACTAACAGTAATATTGGAAGGGAAAATACAAGGTAAAAGAAGCAGAGGCAGACAAAGACTAACATGGACGAGTAACATCAAAGATGGACAAGTCAATCTATGACAACCTGCACATTCAAAGCAAGAAACAGAGTAGACTGGCGATCATTGGTAGCCAATCTTCGTTGCGGAGATGGTGCTCGATGATGATGATGATGAAACATGTTTTGGAAATAACATTAAGTAGAAATGGTTATGTTTTTAGTTATTTGAATGCCCCGTATCAATGCAAACGAACGTAAATCCATAATTGCTCAACCGTCCATGCCAGTGGAATCATTGTAAATAACATAGGGAGTATTACAGCGCCGACAGTGAACGCATCTGCACTGCCGTTCGTCATACAACAGCATCATTCATCCTAATCAATCTGAATATAGAAAGACCATCGGGATCAAACACACAGCTGACAATAAAGAAAAATGCATATAGACTATAAATACTTTGACAACAAATTAGAAGAATACAAAACGTAGCTATTTGATGATACCAGAAACAATAACCCAACCATAGAAGGCATGACTTGTTATAGAATATTCCAAAAACAAAAAGTGGTATTTATATGGTCATTTTCCGTATTCTCAGACGGTTTGGTGAAGGCAATCCAGCAATTTTTTTTCGAGGTCTTGTTTATGTCGATCAGTTTCTTTCGTGGCTGATTCTACCAATGTTTAACAAACACACTCGGCCACACAATGAACAACTCAGACCCACTAACCCACACATCTGTTTTCATGAGTTGTTTATCTTCCATGTTTTGCCATAGTGCAGTCTCAAATGATGTTATGGCATTTTTTAATGTAGACTCTTCATTGTGTGTGTTCTCTTGCCATATGTTCCCAGTCATTTTCACATATGGATTACTATAGATTTCTCAATCTGTGTCTGTCAATCGAATTATTCCCTTTGGTTTTAGTCCACTTGTGATTTGAAAAAAATATGTTCACAAATATAAGTGCTACCAAACAATGAAGTAATCATTTTGGGCATTTTGATGTTCTCATTGGTTATTGTTCATATGGGAAATAAGAGGTGCAAAAATGCAAGATCGTTGAGTCTTTTCACTTTAATTTCAGAGTTCATGCGTGTTAATAACCTCCATATGCATCTCTGCCGGAGCAGCATTTGCATCGAATTCAAATGGGGTTGAGAAATATTCTAATCTTGTTTCTAGTGCAGCACAATATTTGCAACGTTCCAGAAACTAACTGTCAGTAAGTGTCATTGATGGTGTCAGCATATGTGTTGCAATTATCAAATGTGTTTCTCTGTTTACATATCTTACACAAACAGTTTAGTATTTCCTTCTAGCAGGTTACTCTCCCACAGTATCAGTTTCTATTCTGGAAAGCTTTGATTATCTTGTTAAGTTCGTGCACCAGTTGTCCTTGTGTTTATTACTTGAGATTAAGGTCATTCAAATTTTAAGTCATGTCAACCAAAAAACTATAGCAGGCAGATCCATTGAAGACCCAATAATTGTGTTTACCGAACTTCCCTACATGTCTATGTACAGTTCAACTTCCGCACGTAAGTCATACACTAATGTTATTTTTCTCTTGGACTTAACAAGTGCATACTTTCCTATAGTAAAGCAGAATGGCATACTCATAATAGACGTCATGAAGGAAATGGCAATGGCTGAGGTCTTTTGTTTTTATAAAATTGAGAAATTATAACACGACTGGCATGAAGTCAGCAATTTTTAAACTTTTCGCGCATATATTTTGTTGAATAATACACTGTAAGAATGAATGATTAAGATGCCCTAAACACATATCAAATAAGTGGAGTTTTATTTTGCCCTAACGTGCGACCAGTCATAGCTGGTGCTCTGTTGTCACCCCACAAAGCCTGTCCTAATTTCATCCAAAATCTTTAAGAGCGAGTTCCACTGCTTTGAAAATGTACTCGCCTGCTGTGATGTCTCTGAGTGGTTGAAACGTTATTATGTCAGTATATCCACAGTGTTAAAGAATGTGTGAGTGCTCCTAAAAGATCACTAATTTAGTTAAATAATAGCAAAACGAGAAATACTAAAGCTAACACATGAAACTTACACTTAAGTGAAGAAAGAAGTGAGAAGATGCATTAAAAGGGAATATATGAAATGTATAGATGAACTTGGCATGGAAAACAGTCAACAACAGAACTTATACGATCAATGTAGATAGAAGATTGTGGAAGTGCATGATCGCCTACGCCAACCGGTATGCCACATGATGATGATGATAGATGAACTGGTTAATGAAGCAGAGGAAGGGCAAATAAAGTAAATATGAAAGAATTGTTATGGTTATTGTTAGGCGAAGGCTCCAGTATCACCGTACACGAACTAAAATTCATAATAAGAATTGTAGAGCATTTCAACAAAATTAAGCGGAACATGCAAACAGATGCATAAAAAAAAAAGTAAATTTGTTTTGTAGTATATAGGATGCTAAGATCACAAAACTAGATGTTTAAGATCAAAGGAAGGAGAACTATTGATTGAACAAGAAAGCATAAGGGAACGCAGGACAGAATACATTCGAGATCTTTATAAGGATGAACGAACAGAAGTAAATATTAAGGATAATGGAGAAGAACCAGAAATACTCAAAGAAGAACTGGAAGATGCCCTGCGCAATATGAAAGCAAGAAAAGCTGCTGGACCAGATAGTAAACATAAAGAAGAGATTGAAGCCATGGATGATTTTTTAATATAAATAATAACACAAATATTGAATATCTACAACAGCGGATATATACCAGACGATCTGCTAAAATCAACAATAATAGCCCTACCAGAGACATCTGGAACGATTGAATGCGATGATCGTTGCACAATAAGCCTTATGAGTCACATGACTAAGATATTACTAAGAATCATCATGCGAAGAGTGTGAAATAAAATCAGTCCAGAAATTAGTGATGAACAATCTGGTTTTGTTAGAGGTACATGAATGAGCAATGCCATATACATCATTAGATCCTTAATAGAAAGAGCCATAAAGGTGAAAACCTATATATGCCTATGTTTCATTGATTATACCAAAGAAATTGACTAAGTAAAGCAACAAGAAATAAGAGATCATATAAAACATTTGAGAGATGAACAAGCAGGTTTTAGGAACAAACAGATATTGTGCTGATCAAATAACTTCCTTACGTATAAAAGTTAAACAAAGTTTCAAACTACAGTCCACACTTTAAATCGAATTCATAGATTACGTAAAGGAATGTAATAATTTAAATAGAGGAATGGTTTGGAAGTTGCTGAGTCATTATGGAATCCCTTACAGTTTATTAACCCGATAAGATCAATATGTGAAGGAATGAAATGCAGTTGTGTGCACGAAGGAAAGCTTACGGAATTATTTGTAATAAGAACAGTAGTAAAGCAGGGATGTCTTCTATCTCCATTACTCTTCTACGGGCCATAGATTGGATAATGAAAATAACTGCGAAAAACAGAAATGGAATCAAGTGGTTGCTGACCAAACAACTTGATGACTTACACTTTTCTAATGATATAGCTCTACTAAGA
This sequence comes from Megaustenia siamemsis, assembly GCA_032433765.1. Classification (NCBI taxonomy): domain Eukaryota; kingdom Metazoa; phylum Mollusca; class Gastropoda; order Stylommatophora; family Ariophantidae; genus Megaustenia; species Megaustenia siamemsis. Next base: position 13,211,201 of record JAVIAB010000041.1, on the reverse strand, counting down.
AATAATCATCAACAGATGCACAATAAATGAGCTTACGTAATGAGAGATCACAACAGATTGGGCCGAAAATAAATAGAGACAAGGCCAAAAATTATGAAAATTTAGGTAGTTTAAAATAACAAAAAAAAAAAAAAAAAAACATTAGGAAAAATACTTCTGCTAGACGTACAATCTTACATAACATTATAATGTGACATACCGGTTGACGTAGGCGATCATGCCCTACCACACAATTCTATCCACCGTGCATCGTATCTATTCTGTTGTTGACTGTTTTCCATGTCATTACATCAAGCTATCCAGTATTTTCTCTCTTTGTCGTCCGCGATCTGTCTTTTATATTATTTTGCCAATTGTAACCAGGTATTCCAACTTTCTTCTCATGATGTGCCCACAAATGTTGGTTGTTTCTTTCTTATATTTTTTAGGAGTTCCCTTTTTGTGTTGACCTCTTTGAGAATTTCCTTGTTGGTGTTGTTAGCTGCCCATGGAACTTTCAACATTATTCTGTGAAATCCCATCTCCGTGTTCAATACTCATCTTTTTTATGCTTGCTTACTGTCCTTGATTCACTCCCATAGGTCAGAGTTGGCTCTATATATGACCGATGAATTCTCTTTCTCACCTCTATTGCCATTGTTTTGTTGCATAAGACGTTTTCATTTTCTCAAATACTTTTTTGGCCTGAGCTATTCTACTGTTTATTTCTGTGGTGCATCTTCCATCTGAGGTTATTATTGTGCCCAAGTATTTGACACGTTGCACTTGTTTCAGATTTGTTTATTTGTATGCTGCATGATGGTGATTGTTGTTTATTCCATATGACCCTTACTTCTGTTTTCTTACGTTTCAGACTGAGACATTTCTTGTTGCTTTCTGTTATTATTATGTCTATCTTTTCTTGTAGTCCATTCTCTGTCTCTGCTATTAAAACTGAGACATCTGCATATTGCAAATTATTTATGTTGTGACCGTTGACGGCAATTATTTTATATCTACGTTGATCTATTAATATTTTCATTATAAAGTGAAAAAAAACCGGTCACAGAACACAACCTTGTTTGACTCCTTGATTTATATATTGGAACAGTCCTTTTAGTTGCTAATTCTTCCTCTTATTTTCACTTTTCACTGATACCTAAAAGGTGTCGTGGTTTATATCATTTGTCGTTCTTGTGCTGCTTGAATTGTCTGAATTAGTGATTTTCCTTTGTTGTTACATGTCTCTGTCACTGCATCTATCCATCTTCTTCTGGGTCTTCCTCTTGGTCTTTTCCCATGCATTCTCGAGAAGAACGCCCTTGATGGTGATTGGTGGGGATTCATTCTGACCAGGTGACCAAACCATTTAAGTTGTTGTTGTTCTATATATTCTTGGCAGGGTTTTGTTCCTACTATTTTTCTTATGGTTTCATTTGGTATTCTATCTCTTCTTGTGTTGTTTGTTACTTTTCTCAAGAAACGCATCTCACATGTATTGATCTTTCTTAAATGTGATTTAGAAAGGGTCCATGTTTAAGGTGACCATTTGTCCTGGACAGTCCCGGAATTTGACATTTTTTGAACCTTTGTCCCGGATTAGCTGCCGTACCGGTTTTGTCCCGATTTTGGCATACTTTTTAGCTTTTGTCCCGGATTTGATAACAAATAATTTGGGACACAAACGTTTACCAATTTGCCATTTTGGTATACGGCGTACATTTCTTCAATTAAAAAAAATATTATTCCTTGCTGTGTAGACAATTTTGTTTAATATTAAAGCAGTAGAATGCGCTCCTAGTTTTAAATCTCGTATATATTCGTTGTGTTACTAACTTCACTTTCACTTTCGCAAAAAATGGCACTGAAGCGTAATTGTAGTTTTAATCAAGATTTACAAAAGGAATACCCTTTTATAAAAAAAGTCTACATCGTCATCAGACTTCACTGTAAGATGTAATATATGTTCATCCGGGTTTACTATTAACCATAGTGACGTGGTGATATTAAGAGCCACATAGATAGTGATAAACATAAGAGAGCCGTCGCTACTGCTGCATCAAGCTCGTCGTTGACAATTTTTTTTCGAGCTGAACAGGTTGGTGACAAAGAAGAACAGTTAGCTGCTACAGAAGGTGCCTTTGCATATCATACAGTGATGCACAATCACACGTTTAGATCTATGGACTGCACATCAAATTGCTTCAGGTAACTTTAGAACCAAAATTTGCCTGTGCACGTACGAAAACAGAAGCTATTATTCAGAATGTGTTCACACCCCATGCTCTAAACGAGTTGAGATGTGACCTAGAAAACGTAACATTTATCTCCATACTGACAGATGCCTCCAACCACAAAGAAATCAAGATTTTTCCTTTGCTTGTCAGATACTTTGATCGCAATAAGGGACTGAAAGTTAAAATATTAGAGTTGAAGTCATTGCCGGGTGAAACATCTGATATAGTAAGTAGTTTTCTTATTGACTGTCTAACTGAAAATGGTTTAAACTGAAAGTAGTTGGATTATGTGCAGACAACACAAATTCTAATTTTGGGGGCGCTGAAAGAAAAGGACAGAACAATGTTTTCACAAAACTGAAAGAAAACCTTGGACATAGTTTGATAGGTGTTGGGTGTGCTTGCCATATTTTCCACAACACTGTTCGAGCAGCTGCAGACGTATTGCCTGTTGATGTTGAAATGACTATTGCAAAAATGTATCTGTACTTCAAATCATACACAGTTAGAGTTGAAAGTCTCAAGGAGTTTTGTCAGTTTGTCGACACAGACTTCCAGATGATTTTAGGTTATGCACAAACTAGGTGGCTTGCGCTCTTGCCTGCTGTTAAAGGGTTCTTTACATGTTCCTGCCTCTAAAATCATATTTTCAATCTCAAGACAGATGCCCAGTTTTTATACAGGAATTCTTTGAAAACCCACCTAAGGCATGTCTTATTTTGGTTCACAGTCAGGCATCCTCTTTCCACGAAGCAGTGCAGAAAGTAGAGGGACAGATGGTCACTGTATTTGAAGTCATTGACAACATCAATAGGTTGAAAGCTATCTTGGAGTCCAAGCTGGAAGACGGCTTCTTGCCATCAAGAGTTCAGATAATCCTTAAAAAGCTGGAAATGGAAGGATTTCCACGTGATGATGTGAAAAAGTTTAACGCCAGTGTTTCTTCATTTTATGAAACAGCTTTAAGTTATTTGAAGAAATGGGCTGCAAATAATTTTCAAAACCTAGAGTCTTACAGCTGGGTAATGCTGAACAGAACACCAAATTGGGAAGATATTGAGAAGTCTTCATCATTAGTGAGTCAAACAGTGCCTTCAGTCGACTTTCCAGAAAATGAAATGTATGACGAATATATCTACATGAAACAGTTCGTTACTTCACAAAAAATTAGTGAGTGGAGTCTTAATAAAACATTACCAGGGCAGCGTTGGGTTGAACTAGCTTCCCACTTCAGAAACAATCATGTGCCCGTTTCACATATTCTGAAGTTGGCAGAGTTCTTTTTGTGTCTACCTGGAACAAATGCTGCAACAGAACGAGTGTTTTCTCTATGAACAGTTTGTGGACAAATGATAAAACACAACTAGGTGTTGAAACTTTAAAAGCCATGTTGATCACCAAAGTGAACTATGATGGAACATGTGTCGAATTTTATAAGATGCTGCATACAAAGAAGGATATTTTACAGAAAATTCACTCATCTGAAAAGTACAGCATCTCTGTTTCACCTTCAATTTAAGTGAGTATCACTGTTTTTTTTTATCTCCTGATTATCCTGATAGCGTATTGTATGTCTATATTATTAGATGTTTTAAAATGTATGTATTATTCACTTGAAAATGACAGCAAGAAGAAATGTAATTTTATTGGTGGAAAATTGAAGTAAAATTATTCCGTCCCTGAATGGGATTTCAAAAATATGGTCACCTTATCCATGTTTGACTTTCATAGCATAAAGTTGGTATGAAGATGCTATTTATCATTTGTTGTTTAGCTGGCATTGCAATGTTTGGATGTCTTAACAATGGTGAAAGCTGGTATGTGACAGCATTTGCTTTTTGTATTCTCATGTCAATTTCTCTGTCTAGTTTTCCATCTTCTGTGAACATTGTGCCTAAATACTTGAATTTCTCAACTTGTTTTATTTCTTTATCTTTGATCTTGATGTTTAATGGGTGTCTTAATTTGCTTATTCTTATAGCCTCTGTTTTTGTTGTTGTAGATTTCCCGCTTTTTTACATTTTCGTTCGTGATCGTAATATCGTAATAGCACAATGATGTATGTTAATTCTACTTATTCGTAATACTACACAAATACATCACAAAAAATCAATTTTAAATAGCACAAGAACGCTTGAATTTCTTTTTTTTTTCTACGGGCAATTCTTATGGCTACTATTTGTTGCCAGTACATGTTTATTATGATTCGCAGATCCTTTCCAACAATGTTTAATTTATCCAGCATATTGATTATTTCCACATGTTTTACTTTATTAACTGCATTTGTGTTGTCTATAAAGCACATATATAGATCTTTCTTTACATCAATAGCTGTTTCTATCAATGTTTACAGGATTTATATTCCATTATTGGTGCCCTTTACATTCTACAAATCCACATTTTTCCTAACTTAATTTTGGTTTTGTTTATATTACATATAGCTGTGTAGCAATATAGACCAAGAGAAAGGAACAGAGAATTATACCAACATATCATCATCAACATGGAATGATGTCTCCGCATCGAAGGTTGGCTTCATTGTAGGGCCATTCTGCTCTGTTTCCTGCTTTAATGGTGCAGATTGTCATATATTGACATGTCCATCTTTTAATGTTACTCATTCATGTTAGTCTTTGTCTGTCTCTGTTTTATTACCTTGTTGTTTTTTCCATTCCATTAATACTATCACTAGGCGGTTGTGTATGTTAACATGCCCCAAAAGTTGCATTTGTCTGTTCTAATTGTGATTAGTAGTGCTCTTTAAATTTTAATTGCTTTAAAACTTCATGAATTGTTTATATTCATTCTATCCAATTCTACCTATTCTTAACACCCACATTTCAATGGCTTCAATTGTCAATTTTGTTTCCATGTCTCATGTCCATGTTTCTGAACTATACAAGAATATTAACTGGATATAAAATATTCTGCTATACTTAGTTTTAGCCCTGGTGCTAATTGTTTTGATGCTAGTATACTTTTCATTCCATTAAAATTACTTTTTGCCATTCCTATTATTTGCTTATTTCAGTTTTACATTTTCTATCTATCTATCTATTGTCCTTTCGAGCCGAAGACGGCACATAGGGCAGAGCCACAATCTCAAAATCAGAAACCTTGCGTGCCAAAGCGGCACATATTGCAGAGATCACTGCTCTAAAATATATGGCGCTGTTTCCATAACAATACTTTTTACAATGACAGCTTGTCAAGCCATCGATCAACCTCCTTAGTCGCCTCATACGACATGCCTGGAAGGTCACAGTGTCACTATTCTTTACTTCCCTCATAATGAGGCCCCGGTAACACACGGGGGAAATTTTACATTTTGCTTTACAGTTAATAGTAGGTCCAAGGAAGTTGTATCTCTGAACAGTCGTTATGTCTATTCTTTCAAGTTTGATATTTATTTGTAGGTTTTGAGTTTTTGCTTTTATATTGATCACATGTTTAATTAGTTTGATATTTGTATCTAATACATATTTTTTCTTTGTTTTTTTTTGGTTAGGTAATTGTTGCAGATCTTTAGAATGTTCTGCTAGTAATACAGTTTCATCAACATATCTATGGTTGTTGATTTTATTTCATTAATGTTCAGGCCTGGTATCTCTGTGATGTTTTTAATGAATTGCTCAGAGTATAGAGTGAGCAACTATAGAGCGGAAGACAACTGAGAGTATTACGCAACAGGCCGTTTTTGGAATCCCCTGGGTAAAATAAAAAACAAAGCGGAAGACCATGACATTCTTGGAGAAGACAGATTGAAGCAGAGACGAAGATGGTGGGGAAGACATGGAATGATCTTACAATAATGACAAGAAATAGAACGGATCTGAAAGTCTTTGCTGAAGACCTATGCTTCACAGGGAGCTAAAAGGTAAAATGAGATAGAGTGAACAAGTTTGGTGATAGGGTGCATCCCTGTCTTACTCCTCTTTCTATATCAATGGAGAGTGTTCTATTTGTTAAATATTATTATTACAGTTTGCACCCAGTATAAATAACGTATTAGTCGTGTATCTGTGTCATCATGATGTAAGTCTTTTAGGCAGTCTATACGTTGATTATGGTGTATTATAGCAAAAGCTCTGGTGTAGTCTATGTGCTGGCACATATTGGTTTGTTTATTTCTGTGTACTTTTCACTTAATGTCCTCATGCTTTTGTCCCACTGTTTTTCCTAAATCAAAATTGCTGCTCATCTAATGCAATATTAATTTTATTGTGAATCCTTCCTTGTATAACTTTTAGCAAGATTTATGTTACCTGGCTCATGAGGCTCATTGTTCTAAAATCACTGCATTCAACTGCGCTATTCTTTTTAGATAATGCATTGACAGTTGATGGTTCTAGTTCCTTTGGTATGTACCCTGTATGGTATATACCATTGCAAATGTCTGTGATCACTTCAATGCCAAAATCCTCTGGTGCCTTATCATCTCTACCTGAATATTTTCATGTCCTGCAGCTGTTACCTTTTATAATTTTTCTATAGCATTTTTCCAATTTCATATTATTCAATTTTATAGGTTGACTAACATTTTATAATTGGTATTTGTCTCTTTCATCATTATATAATTCTGGTATATTCCTGCCATCTTTCGATTATTTCTTTGTTCATTGTTAGCATTCTTCCTTCTTTGTTTGCAATATATCCACTTCATGTAGCTTTTTTTGCTTTTGTTCGTCTTTCTATTTATTTCTGTTTGCATCCTTTTAAATTGTATTTATTACCCACAGTTTCGATGTCTAGACACCTTTGGCTGGGCCAGATTCCTTTTGCCTTTTTGCACATTTTGCGTATTTCCCTATCAGTTTTAATGTATTGGGCAGTGTTCTTCACTTATCTCCTTTCTTCCATTTTTTCTAAGATGATGTCAATTATCCATTTTTGTTTTTTGTTCCTTTTCTTTTTGAGTAAGGTGTCACAGTTTTCTTGTATGCTTTTCTTTATGCATAGACATTTTGTTGTATGGTTGTAACTGTTTCTTCAGGATTTTCTCTTCTGTATTGCTCAGTACCTTTTACAAGCATTTTTTTTATATGTGTTATTTACTTGTTTTGTATAAGTATCTTTAATATATTTTTGACTTAAATCTGTTATAAATATTGGTATTGGTGAATTAGTATTTTGTTTAATTCTCTTTAGTTTGATTTTCATTTTAATCATTACATGATTGTGATCTGAATTAATATATGCTTCTGGATATGTTTTGGCTTTCCGCTGTTAAGGATCATATCTGTTATCATTATATAGTCTATTTGATTCCTCCTTTTATGTCCAGGTCTTTTCCACAGTGTATAGTTTTCTTTTCTCTTGCTCAAAGTAGTTGTAACATATTATCAGCTTGTTATACTCACAAAATTGTATTAATCTTGCTCCTCTGTCATTTCTTTGAAACCATGATCTCCTATAATGGTGTTATAACTACCATTACCTACTTCAGCGTTCATGTCACACATTACAATCAAGATGTTCGAAGATTTCACTTGCCTTGCTTCTTAACTTTATTTAGATCTTCATAGTATGCCTCGATTTGTTCATTTATATAATCTGGTGTATTTGCATATGACTGTATTATTCCAATATGAAAAGGCTTTGCCTTCATTTTGAATAGTATAATCTTATCATTGTTTGCCTAGGGGGATTTCATATATTTTTGTAGCTCTCTTTTTATTGGTATTCCTACCCCTCATTGATGTTCTGTTGTGTTCATCATCATCATCGAGTGCCATATCCGCAACGAAGGTTGGCTCCCACGGAGCGCCATTGTGCGCTGTCTCTTGCTTTGATGGTGCAGGTTGTCAAAGGCTGATTTGTCTATCTTTAGATACACACGTCCATGTTAGTCTTGGTCTGCTCTACCTCTTTTATATTGTATTTTCCCCTCCAGGATTGTTTTTAGTAGGCTGTTGTGTCTTTTAACATGGCCCGAAAATCGCATTTATCTTGTTTGAAATGAGTTTAGTAGTTTTCTTTTTATTATTAGTTGTTTTAAGACTTCATCGTTTGTTTTGTTTTCCTTCCATCTAATTCTACCTATTCTTCTATATATCCACATTTCAAATGCTTAAATTCTTTGTTCTGTTTTCTTGTCTTGATTCCATGTTTCTGCACCATATAGGAATGTTCAGAAGACATAACATTTTGCTATTCTTAGTTTTAGCTCTGGTGTTATTTGTTTTGATGTTAGTGTGTTCTTCATGACAGTAAAATTACTTTTTGACATTCCTATTCTTTTGTTTATTTGAGTTGTACCTTTTTCATCACTGGTTATAGTATGTACAAGGTAGTTGTAGTTCTGTACTGTACTGTCTCCAGTTCTATTCCATCAATTTTGATATCCACATGTGGGTTTTGAGTATTTTCTTTGTTTATGTCATAGTGTAGTTATATGTATTTTCTTTGTTCATAGTTTTAGTCCTTTTAATATTCATATCTAGTCCATATTTCTTGCTTGTCTTTTTATTTCATTAAGTAATTGTTGTAGATCTTTAGGATTTTCTGCTAATAGTACAGTATCGTCGGCATATCTTAGATTATTGATTATCTTTCCATTAATGTTTAGGCCTGGCATCTGTATGATGTTTTTAAAGATTTGCTCAATGTATAGATTGAACAAGCTTGGTGATAGGGTGTAGTCCTGTCTTACTTCTCTTTTTATATCAATGGGTGTAGAGTTCTCTATGTCATATTTTATTATTGCTGTTTGCTCCCAGTATTACAAATTAGTCGTTTTTTCCATGTCATCTAGATGTATCTCTTTTAGGCATTATATAAGTTGTTTGTGGTGTACTCTATCAAAAGCTTTGGTGTAGTCTGTTGTGTTACCGGGATATATTAATATATATGTAGCGTCTTGTATGTAGCAACATTATTTCCATCTTGTATCTGAAATGCATACACTATCTATATTTAGTCGTTTTCCTTCTAAAATAAGATTTTTTAATGCTCCTTCTAGCTAGAGAGTCTTAATATCCCATGTAGTTATTTTTAGATCATATATTTTTTTTTTAATTCACATCGGGGAATGGAGTGTATAGTAATTTTTAAATCAAGGACCGGGACGGTCAAAATAACTTAGCGTGCCGGTTCTGGTCAGCGGGCTATAGGTTGCCCACCTTTGCTTTAGATTAAATAGTGCAGCTGTTGAATCGAGCGACTTACCTCCACTGACGTAAACTGAGCACAAAAACTGAACACCATGGCCTCTCATAACAATGCCTTTAATCCTATGGTTCAGGTTAAAGTGGACTTCCATTGCAGTTAAACTATTTGATACATATTTGACATTCGAATATTCAATTGGGAAGGAATCACTGTCAATCTTATACAGGAACGTGAAATCGCTTAGGTGCCCTGTCGATAATGCAAAGACTGTTATAATAAAAGCTAGACATCTCGATTTAAATAGTTACCAATTCTGCAGAGATACAAAATTATGTGTACGTATATTGTTAACACTAACATGTTTGTATCATTTCATATATTACTTACTGACAAAGACAACTATTAAAGCCTACTATTTATACTACATTTATTACAATCTATATTGCAATCATTATTAATTTTACAAAGTATTAGATCTTAACATTGTTGTCTCAATTTTTTCAAACCATGTGTCCCAAAGAACCATTCAATACTCTTTCTATACTTCTAATGTGAGACCAAGAAACCGGAGAGTGTATGAGCTGAAACAGGCAGGGACCTATAGCTGACTTCTTGCATGATGACCAGGAACTTACAGCTTTCCAGCATCAGACTGTTCAGTGGCCGTTTTGCCACTAAATACAAGAATCAGTAAGCAAGAATACACAACAGGAGCAACGAAGGGGGGAATGAATGTATTTATGATAATTACAATGTGAATATTGATGGGTTATGTGCTCATGAGAGATCCAAAATCAATTACAGACTAATACATTTACCTTATCAATTAGATAGCCTTAATCATCATCAAGTACCAGGCCTGCTGACGTAGGTGATCATGTCTTTCCATAACATTCGATCTCGACAGTTATTTATCATTTCTGTTGTTGACCTTCTGCCAAATCATTCTCTTAAGCTGTCTGGTATTTTTTTCTCTTTGCTTCCCTCTATTTCTTCTTCCCTCAATTTTCCCAGTTGTTTACAATATACTCCAGTTGTTCTCTTCTCATGACATGGCCAAAAAATGATGATTGTTTCTTCCTAATATTGGAAATAAACTCTATTTTTGCTTTGGTCTCTTTCAGAACGTTTTCATTACTCTTCTTAGCTGTCCGTGATATTTTCAACCACATTTTACACCAGTAAAACCACATTTCTACAGACAACAATGATTTTCTTGTGATATCCTTATGTATATTTGTGTGGTGCTGTTTGTTGTTCAAGATGAAGGCCTACTTGGCCGAAACTTTGACTTTTGTTTTGTTAATTACCAGGTAAATCTGTTACCATACCACTTTTTTCTTCCGTTTAAAAAAAAAAAATTGCCATTATCATCAGCTTTACATCAGCTTCGTTTCTCTATGCATCTTGATGCCTTTACTCATATCCAACAGAGAAGGCAATACTGTACCCACAATGAGCATACTACAGTCGGATGTGTTGGTCAAAAGACGAATATCGCATGTTAATCCCGTGCACAATTGTCAGGTTTCTCCTCGGAGGTTCTCGTTATTTATTGGAACACTTAAAAATGTGTCCGGAGTGTAGTGGCGATGTTCCAAACATAACTTACAATAACATACGTCACAAACATCAAGACGTGATAACAACCACAACACAACAACGTTCATTTATAAAAACGTTACTGTTAAATGCAAATGTCAAATGCCAGTAGTTTAGTAAGTAAAGAAGAAGAGAACGATGTTTTAATGTATTATTTTCCTGCAAACAACGGCAGTCTATGCTAATTGATACATGACTTTATAAGCTCTACCTTTGTGGTAAACTCATTATAGCAGTACATAACGTGTCAACGTTAGACTTTGTTTAGATGTTCACTTACTGTGATTGTTGACATGTATACGTAGCCATTCAATATGATAACTAACCGTCCAGGCCAGAACTACGTTATTGGCCCCGTTGTTAAGACAGGTCTTATCATTGCCATCAGTTATAATGTTCAACTCCGTGTCTCCACTTATACGAGTGGAACTATTGGCTAGATCAACTGTACAAATGAAACAGCAACATTTTAAACAGTGTGTATATGTGTGTGATAATATGTGGATGTCTGACGCTGTGTGTATGTTTTCATGTGGCTAAATGAGAGAATGTTTTTAACATCTGAATGTTGTGTGTGTGTGTGTGATTGTTTACATGTATTACTAAAGTTTTTTTGTGTTTGTTTATGGGTAGATACCGTTGAAGTGATTACTCGGTAATAAATGCGGTTCATGAAGAAGATGATACGATGCCTATATCTTTCATTCGTTCTTCTTCCTCCACCTCCTCTTGTACCACAGAACATTATTTCTAGACGGGCAAAACAGTTTAATTAGTGTATTTATATGTAGCGTAGGATTGGTTCAATGCCTACTCTTTCTCGTATAATATTGTTTACGATTTTTGTGTTTGTTGCTGCTAGCGCCCTTCCCAGACATCTCATTTCTTTGGTGACAAGTTTAACCTTTTTTTTATGCTTTTTCGCAAGTGACCATGTTTGGTATTGGTAGCACAATGTTGGAATGAATAGACTATTCATAAGATGTTTCTTGGTGGTAATACGTATTGCTTTGTGTTGCAGTATAGGGGATAGCTGATCCGTTGTTTCGTTTGCAAGGGGCAGGTGAGTTCCACTAGCACATGTTAGCCCGTACCGCTGCAGGATATATACATACTTGTATAATGTAGCCAACCCATCAGGCTCTTGTCTTCCTCGAGCCTTAAATCAGAATGGTGGCAATTGTTGGCATGTACGAGTAGATAGTTGGTTTCATTCTTTGAGATGGTCAAACACTATTTTTCTTCTTTTGATGCAGGGAATGGTACCAACATTTTCCGAATATTAAACCGTTTGTTGTTTATTTTTATGACATTAATATTGCGTTTTCCGATTGTTTGGGGTTCCGCAAAAACAGAGGATATACTGACGCATTATTCACATTAAAACATCTTGCAGAAAAAACGACAGAGCACAATCAAAACTTATACATAGCCTTCATTGACCAGGAAAAGCATTCGACAGAGTAAACAGAGAACAACTGTGAAGGTTACTGACAACATACGGAGTAAGCCAACATCTAACTAACCTAATTAAAAGTATCTACATCAACAGCAGCTGCAGGGTCAGAACAGCAGCAGGCTACACAGACCACTTCGCAGTTAGATCAGGTGTAAGACAGGGGTGTGTACTATCATCTCCTACTGTTTATTACATACATGTACTACATATGCAAGCTAGCAAACCCATCAGAGACAGAGGAGATCAACGAGTTTTTATTTTCAGGAAATTATACATGAATATATAGAAGACCTACAAGAACACTTAAACAAACTCAACAGCTCAAGCACACATACAACATGAAAATGAACATCAACTAAACAGAAGTCTTGAATGCCGCCAAAAATAAACAGAACATCAACATAAATATAGAAGGCAGGCAACTAAAACAAGTAGATGAATTCAAATACCTAGGCAGTCTAATGACAAACGATAATTCTCAAACAACAGAGATAAAATCAAGATGCAACAAAGCTTGTCAAATCATTGGACAGTTATCACCACTATTGTCCAACAAGGAAATAACTCTGGAAGCAAAACAAGCACTATGCAATACAATCTTCATACCAACGTTCTGCTACCAATGCCAGAGCTTGACCTTAGATGCAAGAACAATAAGAAAAATACCTCTACATAGATGAAATGTGTTAGACGAATGACAGGAAACAGTCTGAGAGATAAGATCAGAAATTTAATAACTGAGAAGAAAAAGCTAGGAATAGCCCCCGCCATAGAATATATAAGGACACAACAAATAAAATGGTTTGGCCACGTGGCAAGGCAGAAAATCAAAACACAACAAAACGAGCCTTCAACAAGCGTTGTGAGAACACCAGACCCAAGGGTAGACCACGAACAAGATGGGTCGATGAAATATTAGAAGCACTAGGAAACATAACAGCAGCAGAGGTGAACAGAAGAGCAAAAGACCGCAAATTATATCTCCCCTCGACGCTGAAAGGCAGATGAGAATGGAAAGAAGAAGATGAATTGCGTTTTTCTTGTAAATCATCTCTGAATGACTTCTCCATTTGTGAAAATGGCTGGGAACATCTGGCAAGAGATCGCACATCATGGAGAGCCTGTAGAAAAAAATCATAACATCATTTGGGGCTGTAAGATGACAAAACATGGGCGAGTGAAGACTCATGAAAAAAGATCGAAAACACTGTGAATCAGTGGGCTTGAAGTCTTCCTTATGTGGCCAAATCTGGTTGTCAAACCATAAGAGAAACTGTTGGACAAAAGGAAAACATACAAAAATAACATACACAATAGCCTCCACTAAACCGTCTGACAAGACGGAAAGGGCAATATATATATATATATATATATACAGTAAAGTCTCGATTATGCGGTACTCAATAATCCGGAATTCTCAATTTAACGGACTTTTTTTTTTTAATTATTATAGGGAGAAAGCTTGAATCATGTTTTGTTCAGTTAAATTAAATGCCTTTATCCGGAAATCGAAAACGCTACAACACGGTTTGTGCGCTGCGCTTACTTCTACAGGCTCTATCATTACACAATATTGCGTTTACAATAGTGTATTTACAGTAATATACTTCAAATAGGAGCGAACATATTTTATTCAATCCAGACATTGTGTCTCCAAATATTCCAAGTAAAAGCGACAGACAGTCTATATCTTCACTTTTTCCCCCGACTAAATGTTTTTGTCGGGAAATCTTAGTCGTGCCAAAAACACTTATCTACATGATTTTACAAATTTGCTTAATTTTCTCATAGCCTGCTTTAGATCTAAAGTTGGTCATGAATTTGTCAAAAATATGGCGTTTGACAGTCTGACCGAACATTAGAAGCAGACGTATTGTTTGTGAAAATTGAAGAGCCCATAACTTTGATGATTATAAATCAAAGGTTGAGCAGCCGGCGTGCAGTGACATAGAGATGGTGAGAAGAAAGGGGGAGGGGTTCAAAAATTACCGACTGGAAATTCAAAAAGAGTAAGATACAGAGTTTGACGTTAGTTTGTCTCAGACATTTGTGCAAGCTGAAATTCGTTCCATCAGTATAAATTATACATGATATGCTATAAACGCATGTGTGCATACTTTTTAACGGAATACATTTTTGTGTTAAATAATGGCCTCTGCGAGTGCAAACCACACCTCAATTTCCCGCAAAGGTAAACGCAAGCGAACTGTATTGACACTGAACCAGAAGATTGAAATCGCTAGTAGACTTGAAAAAGGCGTTAATCGCAACGTTTTGATGACTGAATTTGGCATAGCCTCTTCAACATTATATGACATACGAAATCAAAAAGATGAGTTGTTTAAGTTTGCGTCGGAGTCTGAAAGCAGCAACAATATACACCAGAGACGAAGTATGAAACGGCCAAAATTTGAAAAACTCGACGACGTCCTTTATGTGTGGTTTTTAGAAAGCAGAAAGAAAAGGAATGCCAATATCAGGACCCATGTTGATAGAGAAAGCTAGTGAATGTCACACGAATTTAAATATTTCTGAGCATTGCAATTTTTCAATCATGTTTTTTCATAAATTTGAGTTTGGTTTTCTTACTCTCGATTATCCAGAAAAATTCAATTATCCAGAATGGGTTCTTCCCCGAGCATTCCGGATAATCGAGACTTTACTGTATATATATATATAATAGCTCTTCCTAGTCACCTCACCGAGCACGTCTGCTTTAATATGTATTTGTTATAATTTAGAAAAATACAGCGTTTGACATTAACACGAGAGGTATTGCTGGAACATTGTATATAATATAATATATTTATATGTTGTTGTGCTTTGTTACCATTTTGATTCTGAGTTGATAAACTACTTGATTGCTCTTCTGGCATCTTGTTTATTACAATATTAATTTATTTCTATGAATAAATATCAAATGGATAACCAATTATAACAGCTTCACTGCCTTTAGTTGGGAACAGCGATAGCTCAGTGGTTAGTGAACTGGACTACAAAGGACAAGAGGTAGGGTTCGATCCCAATCGACGACTTCCGGTTCACCCAGCCTTTAATGGGTACCGGATTATTTTCTGGGAAAGTAAAGCGACACGGGCTACCTACCACATTACTGCAAACATCATGTGCCGAAGGCCTGTAAAATGTAGGGTCACTAACACCATATTCCCTATACGCCACTTGGCTTGACGGGGGTACTTTACTTGTGTTTTTTACTACCTTTAGTTTGACTTGACTTTAACGATAGAACCAAACATTTGATGTAGACGTATAGATGGGCGTTATTTCACCAGGAAATAGTCTCGATCTCCATAAACAAAACTCAATTTACGTGTATCCCATATCTAGAGTCTGCCGGGGAGGAGGTGATACTTATAGAAACAGAGAATTAGGATCGCGCTTGCGCAGTGCAACCTTCACGAGGTGTTCGTGTCAGAGTTTTTACTTCACTCCCGATAGAGAAACAAATGTTACAAATATCATTCCTCCTGGAGGTTTGGAACACAAGTTATTCGACTTCATGATTGTACACATTACAGGTATCAATGATAGTAATAGCCTCGGTGACTGTGTGGTTAGTGTACTTGCTATTTGATTACAAGTGTCAGGGTTTAATTCTCATTTATTTTAGGACCGCCAAGTCTTCGTTGGAACACCCATTTTCGAAAATTTAATTACCAGAGATTTTTGGGGGAAGGAAAGGTGGCCTGCAAGAAACCGACAACATTCTGGACTGTGCCGTGGTCATGACAAGAATATGAACATTAACATCATATATCCGCTCATCACCATCGAGTGCCGACTCCGCATCGATGGTTGGCTACCATAGAGTGTCATTCCACTCTGATTATTCCTTTGATAGTGCAGATTGTCATATACTGATGTGTCCATCTTTTGATGTTACTCGTTCATGTTAATCTTGGTCTGCTTCTGCCTCCATTACCTTGTATTTGCCCTTTCAATATTACTTTTAGTAGATTGTTGTGTCTTTTAACATGCCCCAAAAATTAAATTTGTATTGTTTTAATTGTGTTTAGTAGTTCTCTTTTAATTTTAGTTTTTTTTAAACTTTATCATTTATTTTCTTTTCTTTCCATCCAATTCTACTATCCTTCTATAAATCCACATGTCAAGTGTTTTAATTTTCTGTTCTGTTTTTTGTGTCTAATGTTCATGTTTCTGCACCATACAGGAATATTGAGAAGATGTAACATTTTGCTATTCTTAGTTTTAGCCCTGGTGTTATTCTTTTCATGGAATTAAAATTAATTGTTGCCATTCCTATTCCTTTGTTTATTTCAGTTTTACAATTTGTATCACTAGTTATACTATGTCCCAGGCAGTTGTAGCTCTGAACTGTCTCCAGATGTATTCCTTCTATTTTGATATTATTTGTAGGTCTTGAGAATGTTCTTCCTTATGATCATAGTTTCAGTCTTGTTAGACTCTCCCTCTCTATCTCTCTCTCTCTGTCTGCGATCATGACTCAATCAGAGTAGGATTCCAGACTCTCTCATGAAGTTAACTGTATGTTTAAGTGATTCGACTGTCTCATATAGTTTCTCTTCCGGGGAGGTGGATGTGGACCACATTGCTCTTCTCAGTTCTGTGTACTGGGGGCATTCCTGTAGAACACGTTTTCTAGTCAGATTGTCCAGTGTACACTGGCATAGGCTGGTCGTACCTATTTTGAATTTGGTGAACATGTGATTTCTCATTCTGTTGTGGCCAGTGCGTAGGCTAAGTATGATGTACTTGATCCCTCCTGTGTAGTTGATGGTATCCGTCACTCTCGTTATACTTTAGGTGTTCTCGTATCCATTTGTCATGGTACTTACCTTTGAGGATGGATTTGGCTTCATTATAACTGAGTAGATGGATCTCTTGTGGTAATCTCCCTCCCTCTTTAGCTAATTTGTCTGCGCGTTCGTTCCCGTGTATATTACAGTGTGATGGTATTCAATGAATTACTACTCTCTGGAAGTTATTGCATAGTTGGTCCAGGGCTGTTCTCAAGTCATCTAGTTCATTGTTCTTGAGGCTTTTTAGAGCTGATAGTACTGACAGTGCATCAGTCAGAATCATAAATTTATTGTCCATGTTATTTTTGTGTTGAGTAGCCAGTGTTGCAGCATCTCTGATGGGCTCTCTCAGAGGGTTTCTGCTTTAATGTTGTTTGAGAATGTCCCAGTAGCTATTAACTTGGTGATCTCGTCCTGGTTATTCAGCGTCAAGAACACACCGTCCCTCCAGAGCCATATGTGTATAAGCGGGACCAAGAGTCCTGTGGGTAGGTATCTTGTATGTGTTTTTTTGCTACGTGTATTCTTTCTGTGTCTGATTGGGTGCCTTTTTTCATGATTCCTGTTATATTTTCCTTAAGTGCTGGTATTGTATGTTTCCCATGAGGAGACATATCAGATGGGCCCAAGGGTTTCGGTATTGTTTTGGGAAAGTACTGGGTCTCCAGTAGTTAGTTCATTGGCGATTGCAGCGAAGTTGCTCCTCTTTAGTCGTACAATTCAGGAACCAGTTATTCTTTGGTGCATGCGGTGACTAAGAAGCCTTCTATATCGCTCCGCTTGTTGCAATACTTAGTGACCCGTCTGTCATCTAAGGGTTGTAAACCTGTTACTATTTCTAGAGTCTTGATAGGTGTAGATTTCATAGCACCAGTGATGATACGGGCAGCTTGGTTCTGTGTTATGTTAATTTGCTAAGGTGTGATTTGGAAGCCATGGCCCAGGTTGTGACTCCACACTCTAGAACTGGTCTGACTCTTCCTACGTATAGTATAGGGTGTATGGTCTTTTATCTTCAAGTTTGCAGAGAGTGTGTTTCTTGAAAGGATGATAATTGTATGTGTAGTTTTTTTTCGTTAATTGGTAAGAACCAGGAGTTCGTCCATTTCTCAAGTTCACCTAGTGCATCTTTCATCCTTTATCCAGGCACCGACATACTTTCCTCGCGAGCCCATAACGCCACATCATCTGCGTATATTGCTGAGTGTATTCCGGATGTAAAGTCCATTACGATTTCATTTATAAAAAATTAAAAAAAAAAGAGTGTCGGGGGCAAGACTCCGCCTTGTGGGACACCTTGTTCGATTGTGACCTTCTTACTTAGTTGACCGTGTACTTATACTCTGGCCGTTCTATCCTAAAGGTATTGAGAGACCCAATTGAATAAACGACCCTGGATGCCAAGTCTAAAAAGCGTGTTCTTTAAACCCTCTCGCCACACACTATCAAAAGCCTTCCCCATGTCGATCCACACTGCCAGTGTGTGTTTCTTTTCTTGTAGAGCATCCTCTATTTCCTGTGCGATGTAGGTGATCAGGTCTTCAGTTGATCTGTGCTGACGGAAGCCACTTTGTTGTGGTACGATTTGATGCTTTGTCTGCAAATGCCACATAAGTCTACTGTTAACCAGCCTTTCCATGAGTTTACTCAGGCAGCTCAGTAAGCTAATTGGTCTGTAGCTACTTCGGTCTAGTGGGTCTTTTCCAAGCTTGAGGATGGGCACCATAATAGCTTCTTTCCAGATTGCCGGCACATGCCCTCTCTTCCAACTAGCATTTATTATCCTTAGAAGCTGGCCCTTGGCTTTCTGACCCAGATTTATGAGCATTTCGTTGGTGATTCCAACTTTACCAGGGGAACTTTTGATCTTCAATCCTTTGAGGAACAACTAATTCAGTTGGGATAAAGATGGTCGTTTGATTGCCTTCTGATGCTAAAGGGATGTGTTTTACATCTAGGTTTTCCCGTCTTGCAGCTTTCTGTTTGTCTATTGGAGTGTTTATTCTACTAATGTTTTTGTAAGTCTCTATCAGTAGCTTTGCTGCCCTTTTGCCTGTGAGGATGTACTGGTTGTGTGCTAACGATATTAAGGTATGCTGTTGTTTTCGTCGCTCAGAGCTTTCGCAAGTTTCCATAGTTTATGACCATTCTTGTTTAGATTAAGGCTCTCTGTTGTGTATATCCAGCTCCGTCATGCTGATATCATGACATCCCGTCTGTATTTGGCAGAGACTGCTTTGTAGGCAATGTTGCTCTCTGTGTTGCGTGATGTTTCAGCTGGTTCTATGGCAGAGTCCAGTTCCTCTTCTAGTCTTTGTATTTCCTTGTTTCAGTATGACTTGTGGTTTCTTCTTGTTCCTCTAGGAATGGAATCTTTAGCAGCTCTCGGGATTCTATTTGTTAATCGCTCTATCATATTATTGACCTTCTTTTCGTGGGTTTTGATAGGTGCAGTATATGCATCAGAGAGCCTGGCAAACTTTGCCCAACCTGCTCTGTTATAGTTCCAGCGGGGAAGAATTATTTGCAACTCCTGTTTGTGAGCAAGATCCACTGAAAGTTTGATTGGTCTGTGGTCACCATCTCCAAGTTGGTTCATAACTTTTCTGTTTATTTTGATGGATACGTCTCCAGTTGTAAATCCTAGGTCGGGAGTGGACGTTGTTCTCCATCTTGTTGGGTAGAAGGTTGGGGGGGGGGGTCCTCTCTAAAGTTTATGAGGAATAGGTTGTTGTCTATTTCCCATTCTTCCACTTCTTCACCTCGAACATTGGACTCCTTGTATCCCCATCTTTCAGAGTGGCAGTTAAAGTTTCCCACTACCAGACACTTAGATGGTGTTATTTCCATTGACTCCAGCTTCAACAATGTATCATTAGGACAGTAAATGTTAAATATTCTTATACTAGCGGAGTTGATGTATATGCCTGTACTAATGATCTCTGCCTCTTTGTTTCTGGCTACCTCTATCATGTTTGCTGGGTGGAATTTTTATAAGTGTAAGAATTCCAAATTGTGACCTTCCATGTTCTGTCTAAATGTTTGGTAGCCCAGATCATAAATCTGTCCTGAGGATTAAGGTGAGTTTCCTTGATGCATGGAACGTCTATCTCCTCCTCTGATAGTCTGATTGTTAGGGCTTGTTTTTTGTGGTATATGCCATCCGCATTCCAGTGTATTATATTCAGCTGTTTCTTGAAGCCTTTCCGATCAGCGGAACTTTCCATCTGATCCCATTTCCTAGCTCTCCAAAATGGATCAGAGTGACCACCAATAACTTGGTGTGGACCCCTTCGTGGCACGTGGCCCAGGCCTGAGGAGACTCCACAGACAGAACATCACAATTAGAGTCTGTTAAATCCATTCCAATTGAACACCTGTTAAAACGTTGCACTGTGTTCTGCGCCAGTAGCCCAGTGCATCCGATTTCAGTCAGCATTTTATTCAGGTTTGCTTTCCTTAGCCCTTGATTGTCCCCAAACTTCCTGCAAGGCAGCACATTGTCTTTTCTGTAGGGGGATTTTGCCCTTAGATGGTCGGCCCTCCCAGGTTTACGAGCACCATCTTCCCAAGCTTGATGTAGTTATTAGTTGGTCATTAGACCATCATCATCATACATCAAAAAACAGACTATAAGTCCCTCATAACTAAGACGAACCTCCAGGAGTCTCACCGATGCTGACAATTCATGTATGAAACCCCACTCCGTCGTTCATTGATTAGAGTAAGACCGTCCTAGGGCTATGCAACTAACGTGATGACGTAGCTCACAGAAAAATGGTTGCACTCACAATATCCCAGTTACTATAGTAAAAGTAGCCAACAGCACGCGAAAAGCTGATGCACATTCTCCAAATTGAAAACTGCTGCTGACTAGACAGAGCAGAGCTTAGCAAGGAGTTGTACCATGCAAGAACTCGGCGTCAAACAATTACAACGCCGGCTTTGGAAAGCACATGATGTGTTGACGTAATTCACATATAACGCTAGGCTTAGGAAGGTCGTATTCATAAACGTTTGACTTGACAATAAGGAATATTGAGTTGAGTACAACCTGTCATCATCGGCCTACTTTGTTAACTGGATCAGTTGGTTAGCTCAGATGCTGTAAATTACACCATAGAGCCGTAGCTAATCGGTTCCCTAATGTAACTTCTGCAGCGATCGAACGTGACCTCATTCCACCATGTGTGGAAACGGAATATTTGTTTTATATTAATATATAATCTATATTTTTTGCTGGCCATGTTTATTTCATTAACTAATAGTTGTAGATTTTTAGAATTTTCTGCTATTAATACAGTATCTCCAGCATATCTTAGGTTATTGATTATCTTTCTATTGCTGTTTAAGCCTGACATCTCTGTGATGTTTTAAAAAATGTGTTCAGTGTACAGATTGAACAAGCTTGGTGATAGGAAGCATCCTTGTCTTACTCCTCTTGTTATATCAATGTGTGTAGTTCTCTGTATTATATTTTATTATTGCTGTTTGCTCCCAGTATAAATTGCATATTAATCGTATGTTTGTGTCGTCTAGATGTATACATATCCCCTGCGCCAAGCAAAGCGTTGATGGAATCTTTACTTACCTTATGATGGTAACACATGTTATGTTTTATGTTTTACGGAAATGAAAGTATTTGTTCAGCTTTATTTGAATGAAACATAAAATAAATAATATTTTTTATTAAAACGACGGAACTGATGGGAGACATGAAACAACGATACAATCACGTTCAAAACGATACGTAAGTTCAGCATAAACATAAACCATTATTTTCTTCTTATCTTCCTCATTTGCCTGTCGACGTTGAGAGAAGATATACTTTGTGATCTTTTGGTCTCATCTTTGCATCTGCTGCTACTGTTTCCTAGCGTTTCTAATATTCCATCAATCCATATTTTAGTGGACCACCTTAAGTATGGTGTTCTCGCAACGTTTATTGAAGGCTCGATGTGGTGAGTTGTGGTGTGTTTTGGTCTTTTTTGCCGTTGTGACGTGGCCAATCTATTTTACCTGTTGCTTCTTTATGTATTCTATGCCGGGGACTATCCCTAGCTGTTTTCTCAGTTTTTCAATTCTGATCTTGTCTCTCAGACTATTTTCTGCCATTCGTGTAGCACGTTTTCATCTCTGTAGTAGTTGTTTGTCTTATTGTTTCTTGCATCTATAATCCAGGACTTGTCGTTACAATTTCAAAAAATCGCATTTACTTTATGTAGTATCTTCTTTTAGGTAACAGTTATCACTTTCTATGTCTATGGATGTAAAAGTTCTTAAATGTTATGCAGAGTAAGTCTTAACATATGAATGTGAATCATGGACAATAGGAAAACAGACAAGAAAATCACTGAGGCTGTAGAAATGTGGTTTTACAGATGAATATTGAGAATAGCATGGACAGCTAAGTAGTGTAATTTAACCGTTCTGAAAAAGGCCAAAGCAAAAAGAGATTTAAATTTCCAATATTAGGAATAAACAATCATAATTGTTTGGCCATGTATTGAGAACAGAACAGCTGGAATATATTGTAACAACTGGGACAATTGAGGGACGAAGAGATAGAGAGCCGCAAAGAGAAAATATACTAGACAGCATAATTAAGAGAATGGCTTGGCAGAAGGTCAACAACAGAAATGATAAATAACTGCCGTGATCGAAAGTTGTGGATATACATGATCACCTACGCCAGCAGACTTGGTACTTGATGATGATATATATGGATCATACGATCTATTCTCCTGTTAGAGATATTTATTTTTAAAAAAAAATGACTCTCTAAAATAGCGTTGTTTCTGACATCGAAAGCAAACACTTTACGCAAGCATTATTCTAGTAAACGTTTCTGGACATTTCTTAGAGATTTGTTTGTATTTAAAAGAGGCAATTCTTGTTGTTAACACATTCTGGGAACCTACCATATTGACAAGCTGGTCCAAACCATCCTCTCCAACATTTAGCCCCTCCGAAACAGTCACCATTGTTATCACAACGGTATACCTCCGTGCAGTAACATTTAAACTTACAGTTGTTGCCAAACCATTCTTTTGCACAATCTAAAGATCACAAATAATAGAGAGAGCTCGTGTCAGGTCTCTGACTTAAGGCGTTCATGTTTTCTAGCCTTGTTCTTATTACTTTCGATTGAACATAGCGTCATCATGACGGTTGAACCATATTATATATATATATATATATATATATATATATATATATATATATATATATATATATATATATAACTGTGTATGCGTGAGCGGTGGAAGGCTACAACAGATGCAGTGGAATGTTCGTTGGAGTTCGGTGTGTATAAGAATGTGTCTGTCTTGTGTTGGTTGGTGATAATTGTGTGATGCATGCTATCAGATAAACAACAATTAAAACAAAATTTAAAAAATTAAAAATACTATTCAATTTTTTTTTTTTAAATAACGTGAGTTTGCACAAAAACAGGACGTAACATTTTTGTTATAAATGTCAACACTTGATCATCATTGAATGTCGTCTTCGTATCGAAGGTTGGCTATCATGTAGATCCAGTCCGAGCTTCCTCTTGCTTTGAGGTGCAGGTTGTCATAGGCTGACATGTCCATCTTTTGGTGCCACTCGTCAATGTTAGTTTTGAACTGCCACTGCCTCTTTTACTGTGCATTTCCCATCCATTATTACTTGTATTAGGCTGCTGTGTCTTTTAACATGCTCCAAAATCACATGTGTCTTCTTTGAGTTGTGTTTAGTAATTATATTTGCATTTTTGTTGTGTTTAGACTTCACCGTTTGTTTTCTTTTCTTCCCATCCAATTCTTCTTAATCTTCTATCAATCAAAATTTCAAAGGCTTCAGTTTTATGTTCAGTTTTCTTGTAGAATGTCCATGTCTCTGCACCACATACGGATATTGAGAAAGCTTTGGTGTAGTCTATGAAGCAGACATATAATGCTTTGTTTGCTTATGTGTACTTCACGATTAATTTCCTCATACAGAATATGGTTTCTTTTGTCCCACAGTTTTTCCTAAATCCAAATTGTTGTTTTTCTATTGCAGTATTGCTTTTACTTTAAATCCTTTAATTCCTTGCATAACTTTTAACAAGATGTGTGTTACATTGCTCATTAGGCTTATAGTATCACTTCATTCAACTGCAACATTCTTTTTAGGCAATGCAATGAATGTTGATATTTTTAGTTCATTTCCTATGTATGGTAAATGTTGTTGCATATACCTGTGATCACCTCTATGCCACTATCTTCTTGTAGCTTTTCTCATTGGTATCGGTATTTTGGCAGGTCCTGGAACCTTTCCCTGTTTCATTGTTTGTAGATCATTTTTTCCTCTTGCGATTTTAATATGTTACAGCCTAACATACAATTTATGATTTATTTCTTTCCCTTCCGTCATCAAATAATTATATTATATAATCCTGCCATTTGTTGATTTTATCGTTGTTTGGCATCATTTGTTCTCTTTTGTTTGCAATACAACAAATGTATGTGTCTTTTTATTGTTACTGGTCTTTCTTTTTATTTATGTGTGTATTCCTCTTAAATCTGATTATTTTCCATTGTTTAGATTTCTAGACATCTTTGGCTGAGCCAGTCTTCTTTTGCTTTTTTGAACATTTTGTGTATTTCTTTATCTATTTTATTGTCTCTGGTGTTCTACGCTTGTCTTTTTTCTTCCACTTTTTCAAGATGACGTTATCCATTTTTTGTGTGGTTCTTTTCCTTTTTAGATGTCGTAAAATTCGTGTATGTTTTTCTTAATGATTTGCCATTTAGCTGTACGTTTTTCATCAGGATATTCTTTTCTATACTTGATCCCTATTTATAGTAGCTTCTGATATGTGTTCTTTATTTGCATTTTATAAGTATTATAAACATCTTTTTTATTGAAAGCTGTTATTTCTAGTGATTTTGTTGATGAATTGGTGTTTTGTTTGTGTCTCTTAGGTTTGACTTTCATTTTAATTGTTACAAGAATGTAATTAATATTTTCTCGTGGTAGGTTCTGGTTTTCTTGACGGTGTTACGGAACTTATTATTTTTTTCATTGTGTAGTCAATGTGATTCATTTTCCCTTATATCCAGGGCTGTCCCATGCACATTGCTTCCGTTTCTCTTGTTCAAAGTAGGTGTTACATATACTCAGCCTGTTTTCTTAAAAAAATATATTTCTGCACTTTCATGTCCATTTCCTAAACTTTGAGTTTCTATAATGGTCGTAAATCTACCTGTTTTTTTTACAATATCATTCATATCACCAATTATAATCAAAACATCCGAAGATTTCACTTGCTTCATAAATATATTTCGATCTTCCTAGTATGTTACATAGTAAGGTAATACCTCCCCTAGAAATCGTGATATCGGTTAACAATATGTAGCATGGATTGCTTTTAATGTGTGCAGTAATAGTGAATGTGCATTACACACATATTATACTGTGAAAGCTAGAGTGAGAGATAGATGTATATATTGAAGGAGAAAGCGTGGTCTGAGCTCATCTTGAGGCTGCCAGAGCCCCCACTGTGAGAGGAGAAAAGAAAAGAGCTTCTGTTCATGCAACGCATGTAGTAAGGAGAGATTAAGGAGGTTTGAAATGGTCGTCTGTGTGGTCGAGTTGGACGTGCCACATTGTGAACGGAATTAACTGATGCATTTTGGGAAATTATGCTACAAGTGGTGAAGCGGATGTAGGGAATTCCTGATGTAATGAAACTGGTTTCATGGATAGCATAGAACAAAACAGGTCTGAGCTAGTGATATGTATATGAGAGTAACAATGTATGTTTCTTGATAAAAAACATTGATCGCACTACAAACCCTGAGTAATTCCTAGTTAACTAGAATGCTTCAGTTAGTCCACATTTCTGTTTGTCACATTTGATCATCATTATCAAGTACTCTTCCTGCCTGATGATACAGGGAATCATGTCTCTCCACAACTATGTGGCTCTACTGTTGTTTACCAAAGCAACTGTTTCAATTTCACAGCATCATTCTTTTAAAATATTCCGTACCAGGAATCGCAAATAGCGACTTTTGTAGCCAGCGCGTAATTAAATACAGCTATCTAATTTTATTGACGTTTCCGCGATTATTTTTACAAGAAAATTGTGCCAATTCAGCGACATTATCTATTACACCCAGCATATTTTTTCATTGTCAGTTTTTGTCCGCTCGCTATTTTTCACTCCCATTACTTCCTTCCATACAGACACCGTTTGACTATATCTCTTAATTCTCGGATCATTCCAGTTATCACTATTTTTTCACTGCTAACCTTCTATGTAATGGTGTATGTTTGTATAGCTATATATATATATAAGTTCATGTGTGTGTCAATAGTAGTGGTTGTCACTGGTCTATGGCGTATAGATCGGTTATTTGCACACACACACTTAAAATAAGACACATCGGTGACACAATAGACATGTATGCATCAGTGAAACATCATAGCAGTGTGCCTATGTGCTACAGGGGTACAGACATAAAAAGGCATCACGATACATAGACCTAATGTAATGTTGATGATACGAATGAAAATAAACAATGAAATAGTGGTATGGTAAAATCACTTTTTCCTTAATACCATTCGTATATGCTAGACTTGTATTACATATCTTTCACACACTATACACCTGTATTACATCCATCCTATATACTTCACACACATACTATCTCTATCACAATAAAGTTATATACCTCAAACACATAATGTCTCTGTTCCATATATGAGTATTATACAGTGGAGTAAATATGCACCAATCTCGAAGCGATATCGTAACCCTATAAGTTTCTTGGGACAAAACCGTATCGGGACGCAAGTACTAATCCGTACCGGGCCCTTGAGGAAGGAACCAAACGTAAAGTAAATGACCAAGTGTGTAGTGGTACGGGGAAGACAAAAGGTGATTGGATTGATGTATGTAATAGGAATGAAGAATAGCGGGCAAACCAAAACTGACCATGAAAAAATATGCTTTGTGCTATATGAATTGTGGCTGAATCGACACACTTTTCTTATAAATACTGTATCCAAAGTACTAGCAACACAAACACACACACACATAGACATACCAAAGAATTAAAGAAAAAAAGAGATAATGCTGACTGACAATTTC
Organism: Megaustenia siamemsis; assembly: GCA_032433765.1. Lineage (NCBI taxonomy): Eukaryota > Metazoa > Mollusca > Gastropoda > Stylommatophora > Ariophantidae > Megaustenia > Megaustenia siamemsis. The sequence goes on along the minus strand of JAVIAB010000041.1, from coordinate 13,183,886 downwards.
ATTTAGTTGATATTTTCTTTGCATCATTCTTTAAAAAAGGAATGCATGGATATTAATGACAAGTCTTATTGATTATGTTTTCAAATAAATAAATAATATTACAGAAAAGAATAACAACTGATCAAAAGTTATGAATAACATAGTCCTTCTCATCTTTTGTAAATTTCATCCTTCTACAATTTACAGTTGTATTGTGCTGACAAAGCATAACACCCACCCCCAGTTAGGAATGTTAATTATAGTCCGTATCTGTTCTTGTCCGGTAATAGAAACTAAATATTCGAGCTGAAGATAGCCGTGATGATAAATCATGGACAGGAGAAAGCGATAGGTGTAAAAATCGATACACTCCTGCAATGCAATGCCTTATTTTGAAACATCATATAAAGCGTTTATCCATTGTCATGATCATCAAACTATAGATATTTAACGTCATAAGGAAACCACCTGCAAAGTTTCAAAAGCAGTAATCACCCAGTTAAAAGTATATTTTTTTAGAAAGCCGAATAACTGGTAATAACGAGGTTTGTTAGATGGGATGTTGGTATCCTATAAATTTAGTCTCATTTGATGGTTGTTATCAAATACGTCTAGCAGATATTTAAAGTGTTTACGATTAGACATATGGTTATGTTTACTCAAGTTCATAATCAAAAGTTCGTTAGTTCCCAATCAGTTACAAGCACTCTTCAATAAATCTTCAATATTGTTTTTGAGTTATTTACATTTTATTTCCCAGCTCAGTAACATTTGTAAGTACTTTAACTGTATACTCCTTAGTCTTACATGCTTCAGCTGCAGTATCTTTTGCGCTTTGTGCTTATCTTTTGAATTAAAATATACACATATAACAATTGCATCTACATTATTCAATATTAATAAAGTCAAAAAGTTATAAGCAAAATGATTACAAATAAACAAGAAATTAAAGACAAGATATTTATTTCAGCTGTTTACATAAGTGTATACAGTATTTTACAACAAATAAAAATATCCAAAAAGAAATATGTCTAAAAGCTGTGAAAAAAATAATAATGATAATGATTAATGAATTACATAATTTCAAAACATCTGGAAATGTATGGGTAAATAAACAAAATTAATAAGCAATTTATTAAATTAGTTAATATCAATTAAATCAAATGCATGTTGCACTTTAATCTGTAGTTTATGATCATTCATTGGACTGTTACGAGTTAGATGGTTCCAGTTTAAATATATGTCCTTACATAACATAACATATAAGGATGTTTGCAAGGCTTCTTTGAGAGAATTTGCTATACGTGAAAGGAATTAGTAAAATGTGGCTGCAGATCGTAGCTCATGGAGAGCAAATTATAAAAATTGGCACAACAACTTTCGAGACAGTGCTGATATCAAATTCAGAATAAAAAAGGCGCAAGAGAAAGGAGACAAGGCCAGGTACCTCGGGTACCTCTTGCTCGTTCTGTGGATGGATCTGTCTGTCCAGGATTGGCAAATTCAGCAACGAGAAAAGATGTTCAGTAAAGCAGAACTCAGTAAGAGACACTAATACTTTACCAAACCACTGACTTATCATGATTGCTTCCTACTAACCGTCTGTCAAGACGCCAACGACCATATACATAAATTTATGTAATATATTTATCGTGGTATACAATTTATATCGTGTTCTTTAATAAACACACCCCTGCGTCTGTTGCTATTCGTATATCATCATCATGTACCCTGCCGGTTGGCGTAGGCGATCATGTCCCTCCACAATCTTCTATCCACAGTGCATCGTATCAGTTCTGTTGTTGACTGTTTTCCATGCCATGACACCAAGCTATCCAGTATTTTCTCTCTTTGTCGCCCGCGACCTCTCTTTCCTTTTATTTTGCCAATTGTAACCAAGTATTCCAACTTTCCTCTTATCATGAAGTGCTCGAAAATTGTTGATTGCTTCTTTCTGATGTTTTTTAAGAGCTCCCTTTTTGTGTTGGCATCTTTGAGAACTTCATCATTGGTCTTTTTATCTGTCCAGGGAACTTTCAACATTCTTCTTAGAAATCCCATCTCTGTGGTCTCTAATCGTCTTTTCATTTGTTTGTCTACTGTCCATGATTCACTTCCATAAGTCAGAATTGGTTCTATATAGCATCGATGAACTCTCTTTCTCGTTTTTATTGACATAGATTTGTTGTTTAATATATTTTTCATTTTCTGAAATGCTATTTTGGCCTGAGCTATTGTGCTTTTTATTTCTGTGTTGCATCTCCCATCTGATGTAATTATTGTGCCCAAGTATTTGAAACGTTGTACTTGTTTCAGACACGTCTCGTTTATTTTAATGCTGCATGATGGTGATGATTGTTTCTTCGATATAACCATTACTTCTGTTTTCTTACTATTCAGACTGAGACCTTTCTTGTTACTTTCTTCTACTATTATGACTATCATTTCTTGTAGTTCGTTCTCTGTCTCTGCTATTAAGACTGTGTCATCCGCATATCGCAAATTATTTATGTTTTGACCGTTGACTTCAATTCCTTTTTGTCTACTATTGATCTCATAATATATTCGCTATAAAGTGAAACAAATCCAGTGACAGAACACAGCCTTGTCTGACTCCTTGTTTTATATATTGGAATTGTCCTGTTTGGTTGTTAATTCGTATATCTGCTGTTTGTTGCCAGTACATGTTTTTTTATGATTCGCAGATCCTTACCATAAATGTTTAATGCTGATGATATAATTTATAACGTGTTGTTTAATAAACACACCCCTGCGTCTGTTGCTATTCGTATATATAATATCAATATCTTGCTTGCTGATGATTCGCAAACGCCTGCGATGTTCATCATCATCAACTTCCATGACTGATGGCGTAGGTGAACGTATCTCCCCAGACCTTTCGATTCCGACAGTTATTTATAATTTATGATGCTGACCTTCTGCCAAGCCATTCTCTTAAGCTGTCTGGTAATTTTTCTCTTTGCTTCTATCTATCTCTTCGTCCATCAAATTATCCAGTTGTTGCAATATATTCCAGTTGTTCTCTTCTCATTACGTGACCAAAAAATGATGATTGTTTCTTCCTAATATTGGAAATTAGCACTCTTTTTGCTGTAACCTCTTTCATAACATTTTCATTACTCTTCTTAGCTGTCCATGGTATTCTCAACAGTCTTTTGTAAAATAACATTTCTACAGACTCAGTAATTTTCTTGTCAGTTGTCCTATTGTCCATGCTTCTCATCAATATTTTAAGACTGGCTCAAATATATATAACATTTAAGCACTCTTTTTCTTGATTCTATTGTCAACAATGGATTGCATAGTATTTTTCTCATTTTCTGGAAAGCTGCTTTTGCCTGAGCCATTCTGCATCTCACCTCTTTTGTACACCTTCCGACTGAGAGGAGCCAGCCGTAAACAAACCTAAGGAAGGCAACAGAAAAACACCGTTTTAACTTCTTTGTATAATCATGAATCGCCACACCTTTGCATAGGAATCCCCTACTATAACTTTTATTTCTTGGAATGTACACTGTACCATGCCAGATTTAGCTGGTGCTAAACAAGTGACAGTTGTCTTTGTATTCCCTGCTACGTGTTTGTGTATATGCTTGAATTATGTTGATATCCATTGATCTGCCACTCAATTTACCCGGCAGAAATCTATCTGATACTGGTCGAAGTCATTTCACTGTTCTAATATTCTTTCTCTACCTAACATACTGCCTACTCATGTTTTGTGTGAGGCTCCTCCAGTGTAAATCACGTTTCCACTATCGCGTTGTAATAATCCTGATCAACTCCATCTCATTTCACACAGCCCTAGGACGTTCAGTTTCATTCTCTTTATTTCTTGACTGATTATTGTTATATCTTGTCAGCCTGCAACGTTGGTCTAATCGTCCAAGTTCCAATTTAAAGAATGTCTTTATTTTTGACTGTTTATCCAGTAGCTTCATGCCGATCTGTGTCAATTGGGGCACAGAATATTCCCTACCGGATGAGCTGGCGTCCTCTGGGGTCCCCTCTAACATAATTAGCTGTAGATATCTCATTGTTTATTGACATGACTAGTGTTCATATTGCTTCATTATCTACTACGTCGGTTAGGTAAGAAATCACATATACTCGGCCTGATCGAGTAATCTTTTATTTGTGTCCACCGTTACCTACTTTGACATGGAGACAATGAACATCTGCTAAACTCTTTAGTCACAAAATGATTTTGCTGTTTCTTCTTTTTATAATTCCTCATTTTCCTTCAATTCGCGAGGGGAAAAATATTTTTCGATCTTTTCTCTTGTTTGCGTCTCTTATTTGTTTAATATTCCGATACTAGACACAAGGCCACTGTTCCATTAGAAATAACAGTTTTTTTTCAATTTACATAAATCAGTAATTTTAAATTCACTATAGCTTGTTTCATAACTCGTGCCCAACTTTTAAAATCGATAGCTTTTTAACCGCTTGTTGTAAGTTGTTCAAAATTTACATGTAAAGTTATAATGATTAGAACCCAACAGGGAATTAATTTCATTTTAAAAAAACATTTGGTTATTATTGTTGCTTATTTGATTTATATAAATTTATAACGACCCATTGATGTAGTCAAAACTTAATGTTTACAGTATTTGAAGTTAAAAATAGCGAGTAAAAATCCATACACGATAAAATTGGCGTGTTTGCACGCGTTCACGTGGTTTTTTGACACAATTAGACACTTTTAAAAAACACGAGAAATTGTGTGTTTTATTTCCGTTCATTCATAGGTGAAGACATGGAACGATAACATTTATCATGAGTCTTAAAATGAAATTCTGCAGTTTACAAAACATCGCAAAAAAATGCATGACTATTTTTGCAAAGAGGCTAAACGAGGAAGATTATTTCATTCTTTAGAAAACCCTGAGAATAGGACAAGACACATTTTGGATTTATCTAAACGGTCATTTAATCGCTGGATTAAGCACGTGACCGTCAATGTTCAAATATACACAATCACAAGGAAGAGCAACAATGTTGGATAATTTCGACAGTGAACTTATTAGAAGTGAAATTCGCAAAATGTTGGGTATGAATGAAACTGTTACAATAAGAAAATTAAAAGTTTCGCTGAAAAAGAACAACAGTATTGAAATATCAAAGTCTACATTATGGAGGAATGTGAGAGCTGCAGGCTTTACATTCAGAAAGTATTCCAATGGACGAGACATCATCTGTGAGAAGCTACATATAGTAGTCATGAGAAGCAAGTATTTACGTGAAGTAAAAGAGGTGCGCAAGCAAGGTTATGATATTGTGTACTTGGATGAAACATGGATCAATGCTCACCACACTAACCAAAGGGAATGGCAGTCATCAGATAAAAAGATTAAGAGAGTAATACCTAGCAGCAAAGGACAGCGCTTGATAATTGCTCATGCAGGTAGTCGACAACATGGACTAATACAGAATGCAGAGCTCATTTTTCTTTCAAAATCCATAGACAATCGGGATTATCACTCTGAGATGAATGGTCACATATTTAGACATTGGATTGAAAATTCTGTTCTCCCATCACTAGATCGACCATCTTGCCTAATAATGGACAATGCAGCGTACCACAACATTGTTGCACTTGAAGATAAAGTCCCGACGTCATCCAGTACAAAAGATGCTATTAAGATATGGCTTACAAAGGAGCACATACAATTTAATAACATGTACTTAAAACCTGAATTACTATCTCTAGTAAAGCAAAAACAAAGGACAAAGATTTTTCAAATAGATAAGATTATCCAAGAGCACGGCCATATAAGTTTGAGGCTGCCACCTTACCATGCTCATTTAAATCCAATAGAACTAATCTGGGCAAAATTAAAAGGACAAGTGGCAGATGAAAATACAACATTCAAAATATGCGATGTAAAGATTGAATGTGAAGACCACGTCTTAAAACAGGAAGAGGAATATTGGAAAAATGAGGGTTTGTGGAATGTTCAACCCCAAACAGTTATTAATCTTTTAGACTCGTCTGATTCAGAATGAAAGTATATAGCCCCCACAATGTTTGCTCCTATATTACCTTAAATTAGTTCAACAAACGGTCCTTTTCAGGACCACACAACTATGAAAATTGGACATACAGGTATACCTTGATATTATCGTCCGTCCTCGAACTGAGAAGACAATAATACTCCTGGTATTTACCCATTACGGCGACGCCTTTACCTAGTGAAAATTAATCATAGACCAGCAACTACTGTAATTTCTATTATTTAGGGGTTCACAATTTACAATTTTGACAAACATCAAAGAAATTCGCCGCTTTAAGAAAACTGCAGCTGCAAGATATTTGTTAAATATACATTTAAAGGGTCTTTTGCATTCTAATAACATTTGGAAAATTTCAACAGTTTTTAACAAACGGTTACTGAACAATAGCGTTTTGGATTTGGGCAAGTGATTTGAAACGAGCTATAGATGGTCATTTTTCGCTTGCAAGTCCTAGAAGGTATGGTATAGTGTTCTGTCATTTTTCATGATTTTGTTACCGAAACGTAACAAACTCGAGGACATTTGATTGTTTTCTGTCAATCTGTGTATAATGTATATGCTTTCTTTTATTTATTGCCTCAGTGTAAGGTTTTTAAAAAAAGTATATGGTACTTCATTCGTACTTTAAATTGACGAATTCGATTGGAGTTCCTTTGCGAATGGGTATAATTTCAAGATGAAAATAGATTTTCAATTTGTTGATCAAAGGAGTGTCTCAGTATAGCAATAGATGGAACACATTTCTGAACTTACTGGGTTTCAAGGAAGGGTTTAAGTTTTAACGGTCTATTACGGTGAATGTTCATATATATGTTGTTTATGCTTTAAAATGACTGCCATTCATATACAACTGTGTATATTTTAATATACTATGATAAATAAATATATTTTTATATCAATGTTGATTAGAACAATTTTAAAGGAAATTGTCTTTGCGTTTTTTAATTTTTTTTTTAAATTTAGCTAACTCATTATAGCACATTTAGTGATTTTTCTTATACACAATACTTATAATATTGTAAATAAATAGAGTAGCCGTTCCTGAACATTTTGATTTATGCTACTTGAGAAAACAATGACAAACAGCATAGATATCGCTACATTGATTGAAACTGTTATGTGTAAACAATTGTGCTCAACAATGACAAACAGCAGAGATATCGCTACATTGCTTGAAACTGTTATGTGTAAACAATCGTGTTCAAACAATGACAAACAGCAGAGATATCGCTACATTGCTTGAAACTGTTATGTGTAAACAATTGTGCTCAACAATGACAAACAGCAGAGATATCACTACGTTGCTTGAAACTGTTATGTGTAAACAATTGTGCTCAAAACCAGGTGTTTCCAAAAAGGGCTGCACTGCGTTTTAGTCTCATGTCAACTAAGGGTTTAATTCATCTTTGTCGTTGTCGGCCCAAGAGTCGAAAATTAATGATGAACAGTAATTTGTTGTTTTAGGTAAAGATAACAACAATGCTATATACAGCATGCGATCTTTAGAAGAAAGAGTCATATAGGTATACAGAGATGTATACCTATGTTTTGTAGATTATACCAAAGCAAAACACAAATGAAATAATAACAATTTTAGAAGATATAAACGTAGACAGCAACGATAAAAGAATCATAAAGAACATATACTGGCAACAAACAGCCGGCAATCCTCTTCATCTTTCTTCTTTTCTCTTTTCACTGCTACCGAAAAGGTGTCGTGGTTATATCATTTGTCGTTCTTGAGCTGCTCGAACTGACAGAATTAGTGATTTTCCTTTGTTGTTACATGTCTCTATCACTGCATCTATTCATCTTCTTCTAGTCTTCCTCTTGGTATTTTTCCATGCAATCTCGAGAACAACGCCCTTGATGGTGATTGGTGAGGATTCATTCTGATCAGGTGGCCCAACCATTTAAGTTGTTGTTCTATATAATCTATATATGTTGTTTAGCTGCTATAGAAATGTTTCGATGTCTTAATAATGGTGACAGCTGGTATGTGACAGAATTTGATTTTTGTATTCTCTTGTCAATTTCTCTGTCTAGTTTTCCATTTTATTTAAACATTGTGCCCAAATACTTGAATTGCTCTAAAACAGCAGGCAATAAGAATTTGAAATCTACTGAAAATGTTTCAACAAATAAAACAGGGTGTTAGGTAAGGTTGTATGATGTCACCATATTTATTTAACGTGTATGATGATGTTGTTTTAAGAGCCAAAAGAGGCATGCCAGGAATAAATATTGGAGGTTATACTATAAATAATCAAAGATATGCTGATGATACAGTCTTAATCGCTTAGAGTGAAATGAGTTACAAGAAATGTTACACATTATAGTGAAGAAAAACAAAAATAACGAGTTCAGCCTTAATAGCAAAATATACTGAAGTAGTGGTAGCAACAAAGAAAAAGACATCGCCGCAATGCACAATGAAAACAAGTGTGACTTTATTAAAAAAGATTAATTTTTTAAATATCTGAGAACAATGTTAACCTGAGATGGTAGATGTACAACACAGGTGACATTCAGAAGGGCTCAGGCGAAAGCAACTTTCAAAAAAAATGAGAAAGACACTGGGGCATCCATTTTTGACAACAGAAATAAGAAAAAGAATTCTTAAATTAATGTTATGTAGAGCCAGTCTTAACTTATGAATGTGAATCATGAAAAATAGGACAAGTGACAAGAAAATAAATTGGAGGCTGTAGATAGTATCACAGTATCTTCCTTATTTTTTGTAAAGCTGGTGCCTGATCTATTCTGCATTTCACCTGTGCTATACAACTACAATCTCAGATTAACATTGTTCTCAGATATTAATATTAATTTACCAGTTTAATATTGTTCCATTGACACTGTCACAGAATTGTGTCGATCATAGAATATATGGACAATTATATTCATATGCCTTTTTTGTATGAACTTTACATGTTTTATACTTGATTTAGTGTTATGTTGCTTTTTCTGCAGATTGCGGCTTCCAGTGATAAGTACTTTTCATTCATTCTTTATATTTTTTTTTCTCAGTCACAATAAAATTATTCTGCTCAACAAATGATTGCAAACTACAGATTAAAGTGCAACATGCATGTTGACAAATTAATAGTAACTAATTTAATAAATTGTATATTTATGTTATTTATTTAACGCGACTTTGCCAAATGCTTGAAATTAATGTAATTAATTGAGCATTATATTTATTATATTTTTACAGATATTTATTTCAGATTTCATTTTTTGGGTTGCTTTTAAAAAAAAAAATGTATACACATATATTAACTGCTGAAATACATATCGTGTTTTTAATTCTTATTTTATGTTTATATATAGTCATTTCGCTTAAAATATGTATGATTTTGCTAATATTGAATTATGTTACTTTTTTTTCTAAAATACTATTTTGGCTTGACCTATTCTGCTTTTTTAATCAGTGGTGCATCTTTCATCTGATGATATTATTGTGTCCATGTATTTGACGCGTTGCACTTGTTTCAGATTTGTCATGTTTATTTCAATGCTACATTATAGTGATGATTATTTCCTCGATATGATCATTACATCTGTTTTCTTACTACTCAGACTGAGACCTTTTTTGTTACTTTCTTTTTCTAGTATGTCTATCATTTATTGTAGTACATTTTCTGTCTCTGATATTAAGACTGTGTCATCCGCATATGGCAAACATTGTTTATGGTGTGACCTTTGACTTCAGTTCCCCTTTTATCTTCTATTGATCTCACACAATTTTTACTGTAAAGTAAAAACAGATCAGACGACAGAATACAGCTTTGTCTGACGTGATCTTGCATACAGTAACTTGATGACGGTTGGGTGTCACATCTAGGACATGACGCACTCTACCGAACGATGTGGCTGTGGAGTACCCACGTCGTTAGCTGTAAACATTAAATTGTACTTTGTCATAAATTTACTTAGCAATATAAGAATGTAGTTTGGGATTCTTTTCCTTCTTGGCAATGACTGCACTAGTCTGAGATCGCAGCCATTGTCTTTATACTTGAGATCCTCTGCCTGCCATAGCGGAGTGGGGACAATAACCGGCACTATAGTCGGCTGCTCTAACAGTCATTCGCTACCTCATCCAATGTCTTCACGTTACCCTGATGGGGCGGAGGGGGGGGGGCTAAACGAGAGATCCACCTTGCCCACGGGTGTAAATGTAAGACCAGCCAAGAAAAGGAGACGCCTTACTTCTCTTTTGGTAGGGGATAACTCTACCCCGCTAACCGTAATAAAAGATTACCAACTGAAATTATGGCGTGCATGAGGCCCAAGCAATGTGGAGATAGATGAGCGTCTTCGCGACCTGCATTGCACTAACGATGATGAACCCTTAGATCTGTTCTACTTTGGACTATGAATCAAATGTATCTTGGAACATCTCATAACATGTGTCTGTCTTTACCTTCTTAGTGGCTGCCATTTCTAGTGCATAGCAGCTGATGATGTTAACTGGTTCATCTTTCTAATTTAATTTTAGAGATAGTATGTGTTCTGATGTTCTATTAGAAGTTCTTATGTAATTTATGAGCGTGTGTTGTGCAGTGTTGCTCTATCGCCCCCACACAGAGATCTCCTAATGCATTTATCTCTTCGATTGCGATATTATCAGGACCTTTGTCTCATCTCATGTGCTGAATTGCCTCCTGCACTTTACTTTGCATTATTGGTGGCCATGTGTCTATGTTTGAATTGTTTAGCTCTGGTCATTTATCATCATATAATTGACTGGTATATTCAGTCTATTATAGCATTATGTGCTATTCGTCTATTATTATATTTCCTTCTTTTGATTTTACATATCCTGAAATGTTGAATTTTTCTCTCAGTGAAATCGTGTTGCTGATTGTGTTTAATTGTGTGTCTTTCTTGTGTGTGTCTGTGTCTTCACATTTCTGCTATAACCATTCTTCCTTCGTTTCTTTACATTTGTTTTGGATTTCTTTGTGCCATCTTGTGTATGTTATTTCATTTTTCTTATGTTTTCTTCTTTTGTCTTCTAGTATATCATATGTGATCCATTTCATCTTGTTTGTCTTTTAGTAACTGTTATTACTGATGTTTGTTGAATTCATTGTTTGAGCAATTCACAACTGCTATATATATTCATATATTGACTTCAAATACTTTTTGTCTACTATTGATCTCATAATATATTCGCTGTAAAGTGAAAACAAATCCTGCGACAGAGCACATCCTTGTCTGACTCCTTGCTTTATATATTGAAATTGTCCTGTTTGGTTGTTAATTCGTATAGCTGCTGTTTTTAATGTATAGATAATTATAATTACACGTGTTTATGACAACATATATGGAATAACTTTGATGATATATTTCGTATATATTAAATGTGTATATCAGCAATTGTGATATCATCAATCACAAAGTAAATCGCCCGAATTGCATGTATAAAAAAGATAAATCACAAACAGAATTCCGAATCATTTAGACCATGTAATTGTTACAACATAATTTCTAAACAAATAATTTAGGCCCCATTCTAATTTTGAAAACATTAATCACAAATCAAATATTTTAGGCTTTACACATCATGACAACATTAACCACAAACAAAACATTTAGGCTCAACAAGAAATCATTATGAACCCTTTATTGTAACGACTACAATCACAAAACAAAAACAATCAACTTACTTCGCGCCTGTGATAAACTTGGACACATCAAGCAAGCAATCAGGAACCATGTTGTTGCAATCGAGGTTGTCATTGGGTTGCACGTGAAACTGTTTCCTAATTTATGACTGCAAGTGTGACTGAATTCACACAAGTAGACGGGGAAGAAAATCTAAATGTCCCTGGAGATATCATTTGGTAAGAAAGATGTGGGAATAATAAACAAAATCAAATTGAACATTAACCATATTAAGATTTCTAGCTACAACTGTATTTTATGATTGCAGACATTTTAATTAAGGTCAATCCCTTAAAAAAAAAAAAATTAATTCAAGGTAAATGAACATAACCCTAGTTCAGAGTTTAATAATGAGAAAATTATAACACATATGTAACAAAAATATGAAGTCTACGTGGGTGGAAACAATGTAATGAACGAACTAGAAACCTGCGGGCACAACATATATTATATATCCCTTATTGCTACATTAAATGACAGCTGCCGACTATAGTTTACTATCTATAGCTTGTCATTTATATTCAGCGTTTATATGCGACGTGGAACAACGATGGTAAGGGAATTAGTGGACGTCCAATAGAGACACCCAGAAGTTCGATAAATTAAAGAAAGTGGTTTCAATTAGGGCGGGCTTGATACGTGATTGACATCAGACAGACAGCAGTAACGATCTCTTTTAAAGCGCCTACGTATTAAAGGGCATGAACATAATATGTTGATTACTTATGTGTGTGTTCGATTGCGTTTAATGACAATAAAAAAGGGTATGGTACAGTTTACGTAGGTGTGCAACTAAACAAAATGAGCGTTGCGGGTCAGACATCCTTTATCTGTCCTGCACAAGAACTGCAGTTTTTAGAGCTAGAAATATACTGAGCCGCTTGTCGATTTGACCTTTGTTGTGTTTCTCATCTACGTCATTTTTTTTTATAATAGCCATTTCTTCGCATTTTAAATTGAATTTCTTATCATACATGCTTGACAGCAGCTTCGAATCTTCATGCAACCTGATGCTTTTGTATGCCTTTACCTTGATTGAATTTAGATGGCTTTTGTCGTGCTTGTTCAGTCTATGACATAAATGGTCTAACTGTTCAAAACTCCATCTTTTAAAATGCTTTCATTCTGTCTCCCAAGTGTAGCTATAGACGACTTGTGTGGTCCTGAATGAGGGGAAATATAAAGTAAGGAAATGCTGAATATAACAAATTTGAATGAAGGATGTTTCACGAGGCAAGTCATGAATGAAAGACTACTTGTTTTCATTTGAGGAACCACAATGGAATCGTGACTACATTAGACAATCAATATCGGACATTACATTGCTAAGACAAGTGAAAAAGCAACACTAAATGGTAAATAACAATTCCACGTTGCCTGCGACAATGCATCACAATATAAAACGTAAACATGAAGCAATGATTTTTATTAACATTTTAATCGCCTCCACCATGCAAGACGATCTCGATAGCATTTCTTCCTGGTTTGGGGTTTCAGGTGCCTTGGTTAATCCTTATAAAGCATCAGATTCATGGTTCTCCCTTAACAATCATATCGTTAATACGACCACACCGGTAGCACTAATTGGAGCTGATGAGGTGACCAGTGAAAAGTTGATGACATGTTTTCGGGACCACGTCGACCATATAATAACAAAATCCCGCAAAGGATTAGCCGCTTTGAAGGTCATGGCATCTGCCAACATCGAGCAGAGGTTACTTACCCTTCTGTTCCAGAGACTTGTCCTCGTACCAATCGTGTATGCCCTGGCAATTCTTACTGTCAGTACGACGCAAACTGACAAGCGTGAAAAAATACAGAATGAAGCTATGAGCATTATCTTAGGGTGTACGAGGGACACTTCCTGTGTAGCAATGAGGTATCTTCTTGACTTTCCAATCAACCCTGGATGACAGAATCAAGATCTGGAGGGCAGGAGCATACCTGAAGATTAGTACAGATACAGAGCATCCATTGCACCACGTGCTCAACACAGATAAAGGTGCCAGGCTAAAAAGAGGCATATCATGGGTGGGCCTAGCAGAAGATGTCATCAAACAGGTCTGTGGGCTTACCAACATCAGTGTTGGTGAGGAGTGGATACCGGTGCCTACGTCATTCAAGGGGACTTTCTCGTGTATTGTCACACTCGACAGGAAAAGTAGGGAACAGAACCCGTTCGTGGTTAATGCTGAGGTCAACGGTCTCATCTGTGATAACACCGATGAGAAAGATGCAGTCATCTATACAGACGGATCTGTAAGACGACACCAAAGAAGTGCATGGGCCTTTACAGCACGCTCGGCAGGCATAATAGTCAAGGAAGACAGTGGTGCATACGTAATGACGACGAGTAGCATGATAATGGAGGCTATGGCAGTGACCAAGGCATTCAAATGGTTAGAGTCACAAGCCTACACCCACGCATTTATACTGAGTGATTCGATGAGCATGATAAAAAAGTGGAGGCGGCTTTGTACACATGCAATGGGTAGAATCGTTGCAGAAATCCAAAATACGTAAGGTCACCTTTGTCTATGTCCCTGGACAGGAGTACGGTGAAATGAAAGAGCGGACAGGTTGGCTGGCTGCGCTGTCGTTGAGGACGGGCAACCAATGGATCAGGCGGACATCATCAATGCCCTCCGAGATGTCGGAAGACACATGGCTTCGAAAAACACAGATCCACGTCACTTCTTCAGATGATGGAAATGGGAGTTAAGATGGGCACATCCAGAAATGCGAAACTTAGTGGCCGTGTAAGAAGACTTATCAACTAACATAGAACTGAATTCGTCAGTCGCTGGACACTGAGGGAATTGCTGAGGAGGGGATCTGAGCACCTATGGACATGTTCGGAGTGCAATGATGATGACCCACAAATAACTCAATGATTTTTATAGAGACTGTCAGATTTAAGGAAAATGGGCATACGAAATTAATGAAAATGTTGTGAAGATATCAAATGAAATAACATAAAGTCACTAATCGACTAAATTAGGTGACATTTCTCCAAACAAGTCATCAATCATCAAAATATCCAACCATCCAAACAAGCTCACATTCAACAAAACAAGCTCACAATCAACAAAACAAGATCTTGTTCATATAAAACAGACTTGCATTCAGCTAAACAATCTCTTCTTTCTTGCAAACAAGCTATCATTCTTACAAAAAGAAACACAACCTCATATAATGAGACTTAAATTCAGCCATAGAAATATTGTTTATCTTAAGAACCTCTCAAGCAAGTCCACTTTTAACCGAGAAGTCTTTATTTAACAAAAGAACTGTTCTTCTACAATTTGATTCTTCTTCTGGGCAAGCTCTCAGTCATGTCCAACAGGTTGTCATTCATCCAAATGACTTCACGTTTATGCAAACAAGCTCTCAATAAATCAGACTCAGGACTTATCCGTCCAAGCAAACTTACATTGATCCAAATACGTAACGATTGATTCGCTATGAAATCGTAAATGCTCATATTCTTCCAAACAAGCTTTCATTATGTTAAAACCATAACCACCATGTTAAAACTAAGAATAGCAATATGTTACATTTTCTCAATATTCCTGTATGGTGCAGTCACAAGGACATTAGAGAAGAAAATTTAAGCCTTTGAAATATTGATTTATAGAAGAATAGGTAGAATTGGATAAAAATAAAAGAAAACAAACGATGAAATTGTAAAACAACTTAAAAATGGAAAGAGAACTACTAAACACAATTAGAACAAGACAAGTGAAATATTTGGGGCATGTTAAAAACCAAAACAGTGTAATTAATGTAATATTGGAAGGGAAAATACAAGGTAACAGAGGCAGGTGTTACCAAGACTAACATGGACGAGTAACATCAAAAGATGGACAAGTCAACCTATGACAATCTGCACCATCAAACCAAGAGACAGAGTGGAATTGTGCTCCATGGTAGCCAACCTTCGATGCGGAGACGGCACTCAATGATGAATTCTGAGATTATTCTACTTATTCTTCAGCGACCAGCTACTTCAATGAGTTTAGACATGTAGACCAGCATGAGCAAAGACCATGACTGTTCATTTGGGCTCTTCATCTGTTCCCGATAATTTGTCATACAAGGTTGTTACTGTGGGCCATATTTGTGCTATTGGGGTGATGAGAGTACTGCAATCCTGTGAGGTATGCTGTGGACTTTGAATGGCTGCTCCGCAGTTATGTTACGCAGTCACATAGTCCTATCATGTTTAGGTTTTCTTTGAGACCAGAGTGACTTGTTCTGAATCTAAATACCTTGCTCTACACATGTTCCTGAGTGTGTGTAAGCTGTCGAGTTCTGGTTCATATTTCCCACATAGCTCTCTATTATGTTGTCCTAGCTTATGTTCTGCTCATGGAACAAGCTCAAATTATGTCACAGGTCCCGCTAAAGCGCGTTGGCAATTTTTGTTGACAAGGTCGACTACATAGTAGCCTTAATCTCTGGAAAACAGAGACGAAGAAAACTGACTTCAATCCAATAGAAAGTGCACAGTTCCTTGCTCCAGTTTCTTCAAAAAACAAACATGTAAAACAAATAAAGCAACCGAACCGAAATGGTTTAAATGATGAAATTAGTCTCTGAAAAAACAGGATGCCCTGCTTCTGACTTCAGATCGCTTGTGTATAACCAATCCTGCATCACTAAGGATGACTATTTTAGGACGTACAACTTCTTGAACGTTGAGAATGTATGTGACTTCCTGTGTGTAGTGCATTGTCTCTGCTATACAATTATATAAAATATCTTCGGTATTTTTTCTGGAACAAGAGTAATAACAGTGTTCTTGTTTCTGTCTCGGGTTGTTCGTTGTTTTTTTTTTCTTGGGGGAGGGGGGTTACAGGAATATCTAGGAAAATGTTGTTTTGTTGTTACAGTTGTACCATGGATCGGATGTGAGAGCTATTATAGAGAGAGTAATTATTTGTAGAAACCACACACTCATTCAAGCATGCTGTCTGTTCATTTAGACAAACTTTCTACCAAGCCCACATTTGTTCAAACGAACGTTGTATTCATATTCAACCTAACAATTTATCATTTTAAAAAAGATCACCCTCAATTTTTCACAATAGCTCTCAATCGCCCAAAAAAGCTCATACATGCAACCAAAACAAACTCCAATTCACTCCTTGACCTCTATTTTTTCATTCAAATGTGGCTTATCTTTAAGAAACAAAAATGCATTACATTAGTACTTAAAGATTTTGCTGAAACAAAATCTGTGAAAAAGAGAACGTTTATAAACTGTAACATTCGAAATTGTAGCAAATATGACAGTGTCTTTTGAGGAAGTTAAATAAGTTCAAAGAGAACTGGGAAGTTTATGGACTAAGAATAGACTCTAATGTTTCTTCAAGTTGCCACGAAAGCTGTCGCACTGTCCCACGCAATTCTCTGTTTTCTTGTTATGTTATTTCAACAACATATTAGGATTAATTCACTTTATATAATGAACATATCCAGTCTGTTACTATTCTAGCTTTGCATTAACCGAATTTATGTGTATGTTGTTTAATACAAACAAGCTTACCGTCTATCTACGCACTTACCTCTAACTGAGCTTTATTATGTTATTCCAAATCCTCCTTTTCTGACCTATCATAAAATATACATTGTATGAAGCGAGGCGTGCGGGTTTGTTCAATAGCCAATGTGGACTATTAAGCAAACTTTGCAGGAACAATGTAACATATGTACAAACAAGACAGCGCTCTACCTGTAGAAATTTACCATGCTCACGAATTAGGAATCCTATAAAAAAATAAAACGGTGTTGAACTAATCTACAGTTACCGACTGAATAAAAACAAATGATGTCAGATGTAGCATTACTCGAAGATGCACTGTGGATTATCAACGCTCAACGCATGTTGTAGAAACAATATAATGTAAGTTTAAACAATACCGCTTGAAGAGTTTAGGAACGTCCAAGCGTGTATAGTTGGAAGACGAAGAAAACAAAACGTAGGAGGTTATAGAGGGCATACCACTTTTGTCAGATTTGACAATACTCCAGTAGAGAAATATGATTTTGTGTTTATTTAATAATGTGAAGATCATGCCAATCTGACCCGTCCAGCCCATCAATAACAGATACAATTATACACAATGAGGCAATGTGGTCCAATTTAAAATAATTGAAATGAATTTTAATGTTAAATATTCTACAGGTGTTGATATATAAAGTTATTGCAACATGTTTACGTGTAACATTATTGTAAAATACTGTGTCTGCTGATATAGTTGATCATATCTTAGTAACAAACTCTCTATTTTCTCAGGTCTATTTTAGAGGATAAATTATCAATCTGTGAGATGATTCAAAATACGCTTCGACTCCGACCACATTGTGTGTTAACTATTATTGTGAAATGAATTTCTCAAAAAAGCCAACGAAAAAAATATGATTAAAAAAATCCGAAATATACAATCGCCATTTTTTTTCATACATATATGAGAAGAAGAAATTTAGAAATGCGTGGTTACAACTGGCAACATACAGGGGAAATGAGAGATCGCAGACGACAAAAAGATAAAATGCTGTAGTTCGTTCAGAAATTCGTGCCCACAGAGTTATCAATTATCTCTGAAACTGTTCGATGAATTTCAGTAATTCTTTTTCATGAAATTTTATTTTTTCACCGACCTTAAGATTGTATAACATTTAAGTACAAAGGTAGTCTGAATTTTGCACAAATCGTTTGTTGTTATATAAATTTAGAACAATATCAAACGGTGTGCTCTAAACATTAGATTTTACTGTAAATTACGTTAATTTTCTAACAATGCATGTCAAAGGGGTATCCGTATCAAATTGAAGAGGGCACACATTTTCATTTGATTTTATATCTTCTTCATAGAGATAGGTAAGCTTTGACAAAAGCATCAAACACACATAGTCGGCAAATAACAGGCGTGTCATCAACATAATGTGTGGAACAACCAGAACATCAAACAAACATAGTCAGCAGAAAGTAAGAATGTCATCAACAAAACTGTGCACATGTCATACATTCCTCATTCCGAATCAGAGGTTCTCTCAGAGGTTAACAAATGTTACCGGTTGGACAAACTGCATTCAATATAGTTGTCAGTATTGTTCCTCTTCTCTTAGCACATGGAAGTCACATTTTCTCCAGTACTCAATGTCTATCGTATCATAACGCGTCAATTATTTAACGCCAAACATTTTAAACGCCGTATTCTGCGCAGCAAATTGCCCTTTGGCTTGAATCCACACAAGTTCTATTGGGTTGAAGTGCGAATGATACGGTAGGAGGCGAAGAGATGTATGGCTATACTGTGCAATTATTTCATCAATTTGATATAACTTTGTCTTCTTAGTCTATCTAACAAGTTGCAACAACTCTGGTTTTTGCTGGGTGTTGTGAAAGGAAACATTTCAAGCCATATGATGATTTGTTCATTTGTGTTTGACGAATTAGGAACTTTGTCCTCCAGCGCTACCGCATTATGACATGATGTATTGACTATAAACTAGTGCAACGTTTCAAATACTTGGGCACAATAATAACATCAGATGGAGATGCACCACAGAAATAAAAAGCAGAATAGTTCAGGCCAAAATAGCATTTCAGAAAATGAAAAATATCTTATGCAACAAATCTATGTCAATAAAAATGAGAAAGAGAGTTCATCGGTGCTATATAGAACCAATTCTGACCTATGGAAGCGAATCATGGACAGTAGACAAACAAATGAAAAGACGGTTAGAGGCCACAGAGATAGGATTTCTCAGAAGAATGTTGAAAGTTCCCTGGACAGATAAAAAGACCAATGAGGAAGTTCTCAAAGAGGCCAACACAAAAAGGGGGCTCTTAAAAAAACATCAGAAAGAAGCGATCAACATTTTTTGGGCACATCATGAGAAGAGGAAAGTTGGAATACTTGGTTACAACTGGCAAAATAAAAGAAAAGAGAGATCGCGGACGACAAAGAGAGAAATACTGGATAGCTTGGTGTCATGGCATGGAAATCAGTCAACAACAGAACTGATACGATGCACTGTAGATAGAAGATTGTGGAGGGACATGATCGCCTACGCCAACCGGCAGGGTACATGATGATGATGATGATGATGTATGTCTATTACGTGGCTTGAAAGTCTATCCAGAATGACACGAATTTGTGATAGATAGATTTGTGTCGTGGCAGGGGAAGCTATCAACACCATTTTAACTTATTTATACACAGGTCCAGATGTTGGGTATAGCAGGGACAATGTGCAGGAGGTGGCAAGACTGAAATAACAAAATTATTGACGTTGCATCACACATAAATACATCTTAGTTAAGATTTTACATTACATCACAATTGTAGCGGATTGGAAACAAATGATGGCGAAATCGAATATTTTTGTGTTTTTTCTTTCTTTCTTGTTTCTTTCTTTCTTTCTCTCTCTCTCAGTCTCTCTCACTCTCTCTTTTCCCCACTTACTTTCTTTCTTTTTTTTATTATATTTTTCTTTCTTTCTTTTGTTATTTCCTCTTGTATCCGTCCAGGGAGACATACAATCCGATATTTTTTTTCTGGTTCTGGTCAGCCCCTGATGCGTAGCTCAAAAACCATGCCTACCGTTTTTGTTATTTCCAGCCGGCTGTGTATTTTGACGTAACCATATTATCTGAATTTGTTCTGTAGAATTGTGTTTATAAACCAGTTCACTTCAATGTTTAAGTTTTTTAATATGTCCTGGTTGCTCTATTTCATTATCCAAGTCGTGTGGAGGATTTTTCTGTTGCATTTTGTATCAACAGAGTCGATTTTATTCTTTGGTGTTTGTTAGATTGTCCGTGATTTACAGTCAAATTTTGCAATTTTAAAGATACATGTTCTCAGCATTTAAACTGTAAATGTATTGCTGATACTGTACCATATGTTCTTCATGACGTTTAATTTGTGTGTGTGTAGCATTACACAACCATTGCTTTGGGATTCCTAATTTGATTTGAAATGATTGCATTGAATGCATTTATATTAAATTATATTTCTTTGAATAATGAGTTGGTAATTTTGGCACTTTGACTCTAATGACCCCTCAACGCCAACGGCAATGGAGGAAGGATAGAAGAAGACTCTAATGACAAGGATCTGTGTATTGGATTCCACGAGTTGTAATCCTATTTTAGATTCTTACAGTTATGTGGAAGTGGTGTATCTGTTGTTTTAGAATATTCCCAAATGTAAAAAAAAAATGAAAGTAGTTATGAGTAATATATATAGCTCAGCATGGTTCCATCAAGTATACTGATTTATTTTATTATTTTTTTATACATGCATTTTTTTCTTCTTCGATTCCTATTTGTACTGACAGAATAAGGAAGCTGAAGTTGGATAGTTTACTGATCCTGATCTTGCCAGAGTTTATGATTGGCAGCTCTCAGAACATAATGACTCTCTGGACACATTGAATCTAAATTATTAAATTATTGTTTTTATTATTTGCAAAATGTCAACAAGTAAACCGTGGGATACAATATTTAAGCAAGGAAAACATGTTTAAAACAACAGACACTTTATAAAATGTAACTCATAATATTTATTTTATTGAAGAGCTGGTCATGAGTTTCAGAAATACACAAGTCTTGTAGTAACAGGCAGTTCAAGTTACACATGTTGAGCAATATTTTCTGCGTTGTACACCATGTTAGATCACATTGGATTTGATGATGATGAAGCACTTGATAGATTAAATCAAATTAATTTCTAAACTCATATATAAATAGTCAGAATATTTTATAAAGTAATTCAGATTGAAACCATTCATCCATTTGGCCTCTCTTTTATGCAAAGAAACTCGCAATCAATCAGAGTCAGCTCTCATCCGTCCAAGCAAACTTACAATGATTCAAATACGTAACGATTTCTTCGCTATCAAATTTTACAAGCTCATATTCTTCCAAACAAGCTTTCATTATTTCACACAGCCTCATATTATTTCAAAGTGGTCTCAAATTCATCAAAACAAGAGATCACCATTCAAACAAGCTCTCATTCATCAATGAAAAAATGTCAGTCACAACAATTTAACAAGCTCTATTTTATTGGTTTATATATACAGCATAGAGACAAACAAAAATGGCTTATACAATTTGTAGCTTTGATCTAGAATTATCAACCCAAACATATCACATATACATAAATGACAGATATTATAATTGCCGATGGGTACATTCTAGTACGTAGTATACGGTTTTATTTTAACTGGTGGTTAGAGCGTTGGATGATTAAAGTCTTGTTTGGATGGTTAGAGCGTTGGATGATTTAGACTTGTTTGAATGTTTGGAGCTTTAGATGATTGAACGCTTGTTTGCATCGGGTGTTGGATGATTTAAGGGTTATTTGGGTGGTTGGAGCGTTGATGATTGAAAGCTTGTTTGGATGGTTGGACCTTTGGATAAATGATGGCTTGTTTTGGATAAATGCCAGCTCGTTCAATCGATTGGAGGCTGTATATTACTTCACTTGATATATGCACACGATTGTGATTAATTTGTTATGACCGGTGTCCTTAAATCTGACATTATCATCATCAAGTACCGGGCTTGCTGGCGTGGGTGATCATATCTCGCTACAACTTTCGATCTCAACAATTATTTATCATTTTTGTTGTTGACCTTCTGTCAAGCCATTCTCTTAAGCTGTCTGGTATCTTTTATCGTTGCTTCCTTATGTATATTCGTCCCTCGATTTTCCCAGTTGTTACAATATAGTCCAGCTGTTTCCTTCTGATTACATGTCCAAAAATGATGAGTGTTTCTTCCTGTTATTCGAAATTAGCTCTCTTTTTGCTGTT